>CM034306.1:40667244-40815090 GCA_019925795.1 Dendrobium chrysotoxum | reverse complement strand
GGAGCATGCCCTCTAAGGAACCATCCAAATTTTAAATTTTAGATTTGAGCTTTCATGTAGAGCAAGTTTTTTCTCCACAAGATCAACCTTTAGTGATGAAAAATCACACTCTATCACACCATCCTAAATTCAAATTCTAGATCCAATCCTCTATGGGAAGTTATGCTTCCTTCCCATAGGGTCCACTAGCTTTCTTTTCCTTAAGGACTAATGTGAGTCTTTGTGCTTTCTTTCTTTATTTAGGATTAGACCTACTAGTACTAGAGTACGCCCCTCGAGGCACTACCCTAGTATCAATTCAAATTTGATTCTCAATAGTTAAGAGTTTTTCCTTCCAATATGATCATTCAATATTCTTTTCCTTAAGGTTAGGTCCTTCTTTCCTTAGGATTAGATCTACTAGTGGTGGAGAACACCCCTTTGTGACACCATCGTAGTTTTAATTCAATCTCCAAAATCAAACCTTCATTCCTTAAGGTTAGGTTCTTCCTTCCCTTAGGATTAAATTTGCTAGTGTTGGAGAACACACTTGTTTGTGCACCATCCTAGCTTCAAACTTCAAACTCAAGATTTTAATCCTCTTTCCCTTAAGGATAGGTCATTTCCTTCCTTAGGTTTTAGACATCTTAATGGTAGAAAATGCCCTCTATGACACCATCTAGTGTCAATTTCAATTTCAAATACCAAAATTAAGCTTCTTTTTCTTAAGGTTAGGTTCTTTCCTTAGGATTAGATCTATACTGTAGAGTAGCCTTTAGGGGCATTACCCAGTACCTATTCAAAACTCAATCCTCTAGGGTTAGGTCTTCCCCTCCCTTAGAATCAAAACCCTAACTCGTTCCTCTATAGTTTGGAGTTCTTCCTTCCAATATGATTATTTAAGCTTCTTCTCCTTAGGTTAGGTTATTTCATTCCTTAGGGTTAGATCTGCTAGTGGTAGAGTACACCCCTCTCAAAACTACCCTATTATAAAAATTCAAACTCAATCCTCAATAGTTAGGAGTTCTTCTTTCCTATACAATCACTCAATATTCTTTTCCTCTAAGGTTAGGTTTCTCCTTTCCTTAGGATTAGACCCACTAGGGGTTGAGTACACCCTCCGTGGCACTACTCTAGTATCAATTCAAACCCTAATTCTTTAGGAATAACTTTCTACTTTCCTTTAGAATTAAAATTCTAGACTTAACTCTTCAATTTGGTTAACGATAATATGTGTAATAGAACTTTGTTATATTACACATATTGGGTTCTATTTGTTGACTTTTTTTTTGTATGAGGTCACTAGGGCCAATCTAGACCCTAAGATGTTACCTAAACCCTAGATCAATCTAGACACTAGGATCTACCCAGACCTTAGATCAGCTCAGATCCTAGGATCAATCCAATGTAAAATCAGAAATCCAGACTAAAATCTAAGGTTCCAAGGCCCTATCCTTAAAGCCTTTTCCAGTGATTTTTTAAACACTTCAAACCCCAATCAAATGAACCCCGATTCATGATCTATCAATTGCATATTGATTAAGCATATCCCTAGGGTCTACCATCAAATTTTGAGCTCATGATGAGGCCTATAGCTTCAAAAACTAAATATATTTCTAAAGGCTATAAAATCTTTAAATATTTATGGTCTATGCCACTAGACTTGTCCACTAATGGAATTTGATCTTGTAGCCTTCTCTAAGCCCTTTGATTACATCCAAACCCTTAATTATGACTTGTTAAGAATTAAATTATATTTTTGTGGACCCACTTTGACCCCCAGTTGACCATAGGTCAAAATGACCAAAATGCCCCTTAAGGGCAGTATTGGAGTTTTCCATAAATTCCAACATAACCTTCTCAAATCAAACTTCAAAACCTCTTCCAATACATCCTAATCACTGCTAGGAATGCATTGGACTCAAATCTAGACCCTGGTCAAGCCTGGTTAACCAAGTCAACTCAAAAGACCAAAAAATACCTTAGGGGTGTAAATAGTCATTTAGAATCAAGTGACCCTATTTTTGAATGGAACCACTTCCATTCAACTCTAAATGTTAAACTAAATTTCTTGGACCCAATCTCAGTCCCTAGGTCTACCTGGTTGTCCAAGTCAACCAGGGCTAACCAAATGCCCTAAAGGGTCAAAAAGGTCATTCTCACCCAAATAACCTTTTTAGACCTTTGGACCACTTCCAACAAGCTCAAAACATCATTTTAAATCTTTTAAGTCCATTCCCAACTTATGGGTCAACCTGGTTAACTTTGTTAACCTAGGTTGACCCAATAACCCCTTAAGGGTTAAATGGGTCAAATCAACCCATATGACCAAATCAAACCAACCGAAATCTCAAATTCACTTCAAAGGATGTTCTAATCATGGTTCAAACTTTTTCAAATTTATTTTGGATTAAACCCTAGCTAGTATGACGAAGTCACTAAGTCAACTCAACTAGCTTGACCAACTTACATGCTTAGGTAGCTATGCTACCTTGGCAAGCCAAATTTTCCAAATACATCCAGACCCCCATGCATTTGGGTGGCTAAAAAGAATACATGGTAGCCCCCTATGGCTCCTCTCTCTCTTGATTAGGATAGTAATCATAAATAAGAATGGATAATCTTATACCTTACTCAAGTTTTGGAGTTACCTCATATCATCCAACTTTGTAATTCCAGTAGCTCCTAACCCCTTCTTGGGATAATTCAGCTTCTCGAACTAGTTCTATGGCTTTCCCAAGCATTTCCCACTTTTCTAAGCTCCAAAACCCCTTTTAGGGAAGAAAGAGAGAGAGAGATAGTGAGAGAAAGAAGACTTTCAATAGCAAATTTAACTCTAACCCTCAAACATTCTTAAGGTCTTCAGTAAAGTTGTAGAGGACTTCTCTAGCTTTCTAACAAGCCTAAGAATATCAAAATTTGATGATTGGATTGTAAGTTATCACTATTTTAAGTTATATGATCAAATATAGATTTCTCCCAAATCTTAATGCAAGGAGCCGTGAAACTTTATGGGTTGAAAGATTAGGGTATCAAGATCGTACGTTTCAAATTTCATCAAATCTGGATGGTTGGATCAAATGTTATGTGTGTTTGGAGTATCAGCTCAAAAATGATCTGAAAAATCTAGGTCAATCTGGGCCGTACGTTCGTTTGAACTGGGCCGATCAGATAGCTCTGAGCTACAGGTCTTCTCTAGGGTTTGAACCCTAGTTCTTCATCATAAAGGCATGGTGATGTGGCCAAATCCTGGTTGTTGATCCACTTTTTAAATCATAATTTGATGTTCTTGGGCTTGTTAGAACCGTCCTTAGGTCAAGTTTATTTTAAAATTTGTTTTGATTGATTTGGATAACTGTATAGAAAAATATTTTCATTGTATAGAGAAATATTTTTATTTTAATAAAAATGAAATTTCTTTGATAGTTCTCAATCTAGTGATCTGGTTGACTTCAAATTTGGATAGGATAAAATATGGTGTGATACTCACATGCCATAAAAATTTAACTCTCGTTAATGGCTAAATTTTGGTGAATTAAATTTTCAAAGTTTTTGGTCAGATTTTAATCTAAGCCTATGAGAATTTTATAACTCACACACACTTAGAAATAAGCTTGCATTCTTCTTTAGCATAAGTAGTTTAGTGTCAGGGTTAGATGACCAAAGTTTCAAGCCTAATTGAATACCAGTGACACCTAGGAAAAATAAATACGGCCAATGTCTAGTTAACTTAAAAAAATTCTAGGAAATTATACACATACTCAATAGGGGTGAAACTTCAGACCATTAAACTTAGTGACATTTTACACCTAAGGTCCAAATTTATTTGATTTGGATGTCATTAGGTTAGAAAATTAAGCAAGTTAAATTTTAGCCATTTTTAGAACCTAGAAACTTCAAAAAAATGTAATAAATCAAAATTAAATCTAATATTTACAAATAATATATCAAACTTATTAAAATTTGATCCTCTATTTAGAAAAAATAAAAACCCCATAATTGGACTTGTAATTTAACTTTAATTTAAGTTTTTGTGAAAGTCAATAATTAATTAAATAAAATAATTAAAATATATTAAAAATTCTAAATAAATTTTAAACACCTGGAAAACACTCCTATGGGTTATCCCTGACCTTTGGGAGTGATTTCATACAGTTTAGAATGAGTTTTGATCAAAATAATCAAAACATTTATAATTAAGTAATTTAAAAAATAATTAATCAACCAAATTTTGAAAAATAATAACTATCTCCAAAAAAAATCTAAATTAACCAAACATAGTGTCATTTAACTCCATTTGAGGTCTAGTATTTTCTAAAAAAAACAAACAAATAGAAATAGGTCGAAGTTAAAAAGTCAACACTCTGATCAATTGTAGTTTAAAATTAGGTCAAAATTTTAAAAATTTATAACTTAATGTAGAAAACTTCAAATTGAGTAAACTCAAATGTATTGTACTCCACATAAGGCCTAATTTTTATTAAAATTATCAAACTATCAAAAAGCACTTTAAATAAAAAGTCCACTTTTAAGCCAACTTTAGGTTAAAATTTTAACTCAAACTTTAAATATTCATAACTAACTATAGAAAATCCAAATCCAACAAACTTATAATCTAATTGCTCATCTTAAGGTCTAATATATAATAAAAATACTAACTTTGTAGAAATTAATCTTAATATAAAAGTCAAATTTTGACCCCATAATTTAATGATTAAAATAATTCATAAAATCTAAAAAATTTCAATAATCAATCAAAATTCTAGGAATTATTAATTTTAACACTAAAATTAATCAACTAACCCTCTAATACACAATAACCACTCTAAAGATAATGTTTTTAGGATGGACTACCCTAGGCTGTTGGGCTAAGTGTCCTGAGGAGGCATAGTTCCTCGAGCTTGGTGCACAACGCTACGAACCAGTTGATAAAAAATTTAAATTTATTTAATCCTTAAAATCAATAACTAATCTAATTAATTAAATTATATTGGTCCTTTAATTTCTAACTAATTAAATTCATTTAATTAATTAACCTTAAAAATATATTTTTAAAATAAACCTTAACCCATTAACATTTGAACTTTAACCAAATTTACCCATCAACCTTCGATAAACCTAAACATTAGACAATTTTAACTAATTATCCGATATAAGATATATCCGAACAACACAACCTACAACACATACTTGTATTATTTTCCAGAGCATCACTTCTAGATCCAGACTAGGCTGGTGTTTTACTTTTCTGCTGTGTGTTGAGATTTTCATGTTTTCACTACATGTGGGTTGTTAATATTGATGTGATTATTTATTTAATTTTTACACTCTGTGATGTGAATGATGGGCATTAGATTTACCCCTAGGTTAGGGATGATTTATGCTAATTCAATCTTATGTAGGTGGCCATGCTCATACACAGTATTTAAAATAAAAGGAGGTAAATTCATAAATATTAAATTACTACAGGTACTACTGCTATGTTAAGTGCCCCATTTAAAATTAAAAAAAGTATGGCCAAGTGTTGTTGATTTGAGTACTTTTAATTTCATATATAACTGCTTGAGATGTGATTTTAAATTATAACTGTTTAGGATAACCTCGTAGGATGTTTGAGTCTAAATTTTCTATTTTTAAATGTAATTTGATTTGAGTCAAGAGTTGTAAAATTAAAGTGATTTGAAATCGGATAAAAATCTAATTTAAAATTCAAAAAGGAAAGAATATCCCATAGGGGAGAGTTCTTATTCATTTGGAGATCCAAATCTGGATGAATTTTAAATAACTAAAGGGAAAAGAAATACCCCTTTCGAGGGGGAGTTTATTTTCATTTGAATATCCATACCGATAGATCCAAGAAGTTTACAGAAGGATAAAGAAGTGAAGATCAAGAAGAATCCAATTCTCAAATTCACTTGAGTCTTAGGAGTAGAATCCACGCTGTTGTCAGTGGTACCTGGCCATTATGCTTTCTACATACCCTGAGTTGTAATATTAAGTGACACTTACCACATAAACTTTTAATTTGAATATTAATTTAATTGATTTGATTAATGATTAATGTGTTAATTGTGATAAAGAATTGCATGCTTTTAGTAATTTTTTTTATGATTTTACATGTCGATCATTGATTTTGCCTGGAACTCGATTAGAGGCTCATGAGGGATCATTAAAACTTTCTCAACTTTAATTAAGTTAAAATTTTAAGATAGCATAGAAATTCTAACACTTTTAAGAAGAAAGCCTGGGATCATCGGGAGTTCGCATTGCATTATATTGCACTTTCTTTTCTTCGTTAGGCACCTCCCCGCCAACGGTTTTGGCAGACTACCTGGCCAATGAGGATGCAGATCTGTCAAGGGGAATCTATGTAATCTTTAGAGAAAAACCTATTTTTAAGTCTTTTTAAAATTACTTTATATATGATGTAAGCATTCATTGAGTCAACTAGTATGCACTACATTAAAAATAAATTAAAATGAGTCAAAAAAATTTAATTGCATTTACTTTAAGCTTCATACTACCCAACATAAGTCAAGGGGCTAGATTAGGATATGCTCTAGATGTCGGTCCCAACTCCTTAAACTTAACTTAATCAAATGTCCCTATCATTCTTACATAAGAGATCAGACTCATAGATTTTAAGTGATTAGGTGGTTAGTTGGCTCCCTGTTGTAAATCTGGTTTTGATGATGACAAACATGTTTCCAGTGTGTTTTGCTTGGTTAATCTGTTTCAGGCACAAAAGATCGCGAGCCACTCAAGCCAACTCAAGATCGGGTCCAAGTGTGTCAAATGTATGATTTTTCTTTTTATTGAGTCAATTGTAATGTAACTAATCCCCTAGCTAAGTAACCTTGCACACACACACTCAGGGGGAGAGATTGAGTGAGTTAGAGTTTCTGTTCAAAATTTGTTCAGATCGTCCTGTACGATATCCACATCGTCTTGGACGATCCAGTTAAAATAGAAACCCTAATTAGGGCGACTAAGTTAAGAAGGTCTGATTAAGCAGATCATCCTGGACGATCTTTGGATCGTACGGGACGATATTCTCAAATAAGAAATTCCAGCCGCCAGATTAAGTTAGGCAAGTTTTATTTTAAGTATTTTGGTCTGATCGTCCCGGACGATACGTGTATCGTCCTGGACGATTCACTACAATCATGCCTAAATTAGTCTGGTAATTAAGGAAAGTAATTAATGTTTAATTGATACGATCACATCGTCCCGGACGATCGCAGGATCGTCCCGGATGATCGTGATCGTCTTGTGCATTTCAGCTGTACGTCCAGAACTATGTACAGGATGATTTGGGGCCTTTTTGAACTAATCGTACCGGATGATTACCCTATCGTCCGGGATGATCAAGTCATTTTTTGGTCGTCAAGCACAGATTTCTCTGGACGACCCGAACTGTCTTCTGGACGATTTCCTTCAATTTGAACTAATCGTCCCGGACGATCGCAGTATCGTACGGGACTATATGAACAACTTTTTCTACTGATCGTCCAGAAGAGCTTAATCGTCCAGGCTGAAACAACTGAATTTGAACGGATCGTACAGGACGATCTACAGATCGTCATAGACGATCTTGGCCGACATGTTGAGATTTAGGGCAAATTTTAAGCCCTCCTTTAAAAGAACTTTTTCCAATTTTTGGAAAAATCTTTTGCTACCTTCCTTCCCTGAGAAACCCTAGAGAGAAGAGAGAGTTGGGAGAGAGAGAAGAGATCTTGTGAGGGGGAGTTAGTGAGGAATTCACTAAGGTTGCTCCAAGCACGGATCAGAGTCGTCTTCTCCGCTCGTCGTCTATCGTCTAGTCGGTGTTCTTCGTGGGAGGATCGTTCGCAAGAAGATCCAAGGTTCTCTGCCCGCTTCAGGTGGAAGCAAAAGGAGTTCGAAGGTTCTCTGCCTGCTTCTTCAGGAGGAAGCGAAAGGAGGTCAGGTTCTCTGCCTCACCGTGTGGTGAAAAGGAGGTGTTTTGTACAGGCTTCTCCGCCTTGCTGTGGGAGCAAAAGGAGAGTCACTTTCGTTTAGTACAATACCCGGAGGGGAGGCTCTGGGGAGTGGACGTAGGTCAAGTTGACCGAACCACTATAAAATCTGGTTTGCTTTTCTGATTCAGTTTTGTACTTTACTTTTCAATATAAACTGCTTGGGTGAATATCGTTGGTTGATCTTTTCGTTATTGTTTACTTGTTTCCGCTGCTAAGTATCGAAAAGATTTTTGTAGTTATTATGAAATTTTTAAATAACCAATTCACCCCCCCTCTTGGTTAGCCTCGGGACTAGTTCACTAGGGCTTAACATCCCTTTCGAACTTTCAAGTGGTATCAGAGCGGGATTCAAAATTTCTGTTTAAAAACTTTTGAATTTGATCCAATGGCTAATTGTAACAATCGTAATACTGCTGAAGGTTATTCTATTACTAGACCACCGTTGTTTGACAATATTCCTTTTGATTTTTGGAAAACACGCATGTCTACTTTTCTACAATCTATTGATTATCGCATGTGGATGTTAGTTAAGGACGGATACGAACCACCTTTTCGAATGATTAACAATGTGAAAACTGAATTGCCGTTTGCTGATTGGACGTTTGATGATCATGATTTAGCACAGTTGAATGCAAAATGTTTGAACTGTTTCTTTTGTGCTTTGAAATCTGAAGACTATATGCGTGTTTCTACTTGTACAACGGGAAAGGAAATCTGGGATAGGTTATGTATAACATACGAAGGTACAACTGAAGTCAAACAATCTAGGTTAAACATCTTGTTACATGATTACAAACTTTTTCGCATGAAACCTAGTGAGACTATTTCAGAAATGTACACAAGGTTCACTCAGATTGTTACCTCTTTGCATGCTTTAGGTAGAGAACTTACCAACTACGAAAGAGTGAACAAGATTCTTAGATGTTTGCCTGCTTCTTATGATGCTAAGATTACTGCTATTACTGAATCCAAAGATTTAAATACTTACTCTATTGACAGCTTACTTGGATCACTCATTGCTTACGAGCAAGGGGTGAACCAAAGGCAACTTGATGCAGGAGAACGCAAGAAAGAGAAGACCGTGGCACTAAAGGCCAAAGATTCAGATGCTAGCACTTCCAGGTCTGATAGCGATGAAGTTGCCTTAATCACAAGGCAATTCAAAAGCTTTCTAAGGAAGAAACATAAGAACTATCAGAAGTGGAACAAGGGTAAGTTCAATAAAAACTTTAAGGGTTCATCTGAATCGGTTTGTTTTGAATGCAGGAAGCCTGGACACATTAAGGCTGATTGTCCAACACTTAAAGCTCACCCAAGCAAGGAGAAGGGTGAGGAGAAACCAAAGTTCAGAAAGGACAAGAAGCGGATTCAGAAGGCGTTCTGGGCAGACTCTGCATCCGACTCTTCTGAGACTGAAGCTGAAGAGGAGGAAACAAACTTGTGTCTGATGGCGGATGATCACCCTGGTCAGTCGGACCAGGAAGAGGTATGTGAGCTTACTTACGATCAGTTATTTGAAGTTTCTGAAAAGATTCATACATCGTATAGGAAGCTTAAGAAAACCCATGCTAGTTTGAAACTAGATTATCTGACTTTGCAAAAAGAGCATGAAGTGTTGATTAAGGATCATTCCACCATTGATAGCAATCACATGTCTTTACTAGATGAGTTTGATGAACTGAATAAAAAGCATTCTGATTTAATTGTTGAGCATAACTTATTAAAACATCGCATGGTGAATTAGAACTTGCTTTTAAGAAAGTGAATGATTTGGCATCTGAGTTAGAAAGTATTGAAAGTGCAAAAACGTTTGAAATTGGAAGTTTAAACAAACACATTGAGTTTTTGAAAGTGAAAATCAGTGCTTTTGAAAATAACAAAACACCGCCTACTTTTGAACAATTTTATGCACCGCCACCTTTTAAAAATTCTGTTGCAAGTTCATCAAAGAATGTTTCATACACTACTAGGAAGAGGCACTATCACTCACGACGTTTAGTTAATCCTTTTCCTGGTGTTAGATGTTTTTCATGTGGCATGTTAGGACACATATCACACACTTGTACTGTTCACCGTAGTACACATTGGGTGTGGAGACCCAAACTGCCTGTTGCACAGCACAGCACGCATGCATCGCATTCTTCTTTTCATAAGAAGGAACCCAAACCTGTTTGGGTTCCTAAGACTGACATTTGATGATTTTGTAGGTGTGCTCTCACACAAGACCTCGTGAGAGCATGTGGTACCTGGACAGCGGATGTTCTAGACATATGACTGGAGATGCAAATCAGTTCATTTCGCTGGAGGCCAGAGCTGGAGGCAAGGTTACACTTGGAGATAACACCACCAGGAAGGTGGTAGGCACAGGTATGATTGGTGATTCAAAGAATTTTGTGATTGATAATGTTTTGCTTGTAGATGGACTGAAACACAACTTGCTGAGCATTAGTCAACTCTGCGACAAGGGATACAGCATCAAATTCCTGCCCACTGGCTGCATTTTAAGCTTAAATGATGAAGTTGTTTTGCAGGGGCAAAGGATCAACAACGTCTACAAGCTGGATGTAAGTAGCATTAAATCTGATAATTCAATTTGCTTAAAAACTGCTGCTGATGAGTCTTGGTTATGGCATAGGAGATTGTGTCATGCCAGTATGAAAACCCTTAGGAGAGTCACCCAAAAGGACTTAGTTAGAGGTGTGCCCAAGCTTAAGTTCACTAAGGATCACCTGTGTGATGCCTGTCAGTTGGGGAAGCAAGTCCAGTCCTCTTTTCACTCAGTTAAGGACATTAGCACCTCTAGACCTTTAGAAGTTCTTCATATGGACCTCTTTGGACCCATTAGCACTGCCAGCTTAGGGGGGAGAGTCTATGGTTTTGTGATTGTTGATGATTATTCAAGGTTCACTTGGGTTAAGTTTTTGTCACACAAATCTGAGTCATTTGATGAGTTTAGATCTTTCTCTACTTGGATTCAGAAGAAGTTAGGATGTGAGATTATTACCATCCATAGTGATCACGGAGGGGAGTTTGAAAATGAAAGATTTGGAAGTTTTTGTGAGGATCATGGGATTAGTCACAATTTTTCAGCTCCTAGGACCCCTCAGCAGAACGGGGTAGCTGAAAGGAAGAACAGGACCTTAGTGGAAGCCGCTAGAGCCATGCTTGCCGAGTATTCACTTCCTAAATACTTTTGGGCTGAAGCGGTGAACACTGCCTGTTATGTGCTGAATAGGGTGAATGTGAGAGTCAAACTGAACAAGACACCTTATGAGATCATTAAGGGTAGAACGCCAAATCTGTCCCACCTCCATGTCTTTGGCTGTAAGGTTTTCATTCTGAACAACGGGAAGTCACCCTTAGGAAAATTTGACCCCAAATCTGATGAAGGAGTGTTCTTAGGATATTCAAGTGTGGGGAAATCCTTTAGGGTGTTCAATAGGAGGACTTTGGTGGTGGAAGAAACAACCCATGTAGTGTTTGATGAATCTGATCCTAAGGAGTCTAGATCTGAAGTAGAAGATGAAGAGATTGTTGAGGTTACCCAAGGAGTTGGAAATACAAATTTGGAGGAAAGGGTAGAACCTCAAACCACATTGCCTAGAGATTGGAGATATTCTTCGAGTCATCCTAAAGAACTGATCTTAGGAGACCCTTCTGAAGGTGTTAGGACTAGGCATGGACTTAGGAAGGAAGTAAACCATTCTGCCTTTATCTCAATGACTGAACCCACCAACATCAATCAAGCCTTGTCGGATGAGTTTTGGATTTTAGCTATGCAGGAAGAATTGAATCAATTTGTAAGGAATGATGTTTGGGAGTTAGTAGAAAGACCTAGAAACCAAAGTATTGTGGGAACCAAGTGGGTCTTTAAGAATAAGATGAATGATTCTGGTGTGGTGGTGAGAAATAAGGCAAGATTGGTGGCTAAGGGGTATAATCAGATAGAAGGGATAGATTTTGAGGAAACTTTTGCCCCTGTAGCTAGATTGGAAGCCATTAGAGTGCTACTAGCCTTTGCCTGTTACAAAGGATTTAAGCTGTTTCAAATGGATGTCAAGAGTGCCTTTTTAAATGGGGTAATTAAAGAAGATGTTTTTGTAGAACAACCCCCAGGTTTTGAGAGTTCCCAATATCCAAGTCATGTCTATAAATTAAAAAAGGCCTTATATGGATTGAAACAGGCACCCAGAGCTTGGTATGAGAGGCTTAGCACATTCCTGTTAGAAAGAGAGTTTGTTAAGGGGAGCGTAGACACCACCCTTTTTCTGAGGAGATTAGGAGATGACTTACTCATTGTCCAGATCTATGTTGATGATATAATTTTTGGATCTTCTGATAAATACTTATGTGAAGAGTTTTCTAAAATAATGAGTAAAGAGTTTGAGATGAGTATGATGGGAGAATTGTCCTACTTTTTGGGGTTTAGCATAAGGCAAACGGATGATGGAACCTTTCTCAATCAATCAAAATACACTAAGGACATTTTGAAGAAATATGAAATGGACAAAGCCAAGCCAATCAATACTCCCATGCCCTCCTCAGTTCAGTTAGATAAGGATTCAAATGGAAAATCTGTTGATCAGAAGAAGTATAGAGGGATAATAGGGTCACTGCTTTACCTGACTGCTAGCCGACCTGATATCATGTTTAGTGTCTGTCTTTGTGCTAGGTTTCAGGCTGATCCTAAAGAGTCCCACCTGACTGCTGTTAAGAGAATTCTTAGATATCTTTTAGGGACCCCAAACCTAGGAATTTGGTACCCTAGGCACAGCACCTCTTTTGAGATCATTGGATATTCTGACTCTGACTTTGCGGGTAGGGTGGATAGGAAGAGTACCTCTGGGACTTGTCAATTCATAGGACAGTCGTTAGTCTCTTGGTCCAGTAGAAAACAGAACTCAGTTGCACTTTCCACTGCTGAAGCTGAGTACATTGCCTTAGGGAGTTGTGTGGCCCAAGTTCTTTGGTTGAAGCAGCAAGTCTTGGATTTAGGAGTACCTGTTGGCACAATTTCTGTTCTGTGTGATAATAATAGTGCCATCTGTATCTCTAAGAATCCAATCCAACATTCTAGGACCAAACACATTGACATTAGGCATCACTTTATTAGGGACCATGTTACAAAAGGGGACAATGAGCTACACCACGTAGCAACTGAAAATCAGCTGGCTGACATATTCACTAAACCACTGGCCTTTGACTCATTCAGCATTTTGAGAACCAGATTAGGAGTGATTGATATAAATGCTTGATTCTGATGACTGCTGATTTATGATTGTTATGATTGGTATTCTGATTTCTGTTAGTTAGTTTTTTTGTATTCTGTTTTCTGATTTCTGTTAGTTAGTTTTCATATTCTGATTTCTGTTAGTTAGTTTTGGTTTGATTATTTGCTTTCAGTTGATTTTATTTCTTCTGCTGATTTCTGTGTTACCCTTTTTGTTAGTTTGATTTGAGTATTTACTTTGCTATGATTTTCTACCTGTTTTTATTTATTTACGGGTTCATATCTTGCACTTACTGTTTTATGCTTTTCAAGATCTGATCACCGCTCACTACTTCTGGTGATCTGAATTTTTGACTGGGAGTTTTTACCTTGTTTTGGTTTGGAAGCTGATAAGCAGTGATTGACTTCGTTGAATCTGTTAAAGGGAAGAAACATTGATAATTGTTTCTCTTCCTCTAACTCCTTTACTGGTGTGTAGTTTCTTTTGAATAAAAATCTTTTCAAAATTAAAATGTTAGTTTTTGAAATAGAGATTATTTTATCTTCCTACAGTAATCTGCCTCATATCAATAGTGTTTTTCAAAGTCTTGAGTCATTAGTTTGATTTTCTAAACCAAGTGATTGCATTTATCATATGTTGTATGGATTTTGTTTTGTGAATCATTCTTCCTTACTGCGGAGAGTCATCTCCTATGTCTGGAAGATAATCTCACAGCTGAGACTCTTTAATGATTATGAAAAGGAGAAGGCTTATAAAAGATGCGCAGTGCGCCAGATAATTTGAAAAAGAGGCATAAAATGAGCCCAAAACTGAAAAGATGCGAAATTGCCAAATTGGATACACAAAGTGTATCAAAAATCAAAAGATGCGCAAAGCGCCAACCAATTTTAAAAAGAGGCACAAAATGAGCCCAAAACAAGCTTTCTTTCCTTTCAGATTGTTAAATGTCTTAGAGGAAAATGTGCGCCACTTAATATTTTCAAAAGCTTGAGTTTTGAAAATCATGATTTCTGATTTTTTTACTTTGTAACACTATTATATCAGATATTTTTCTGGAACGAGGCTTGAAAGGATTTCTTTTCAAATCTAATGTCTTTTATTCTGAATCGGATTTTTGTGTTGAAAGAGGTTTGCATCGATAAGGTGCCCGGGGTCGGAGTTACGAAAGTTGATTATTTCCAACCTTTTTTTGGATTTCAGCGCTGTCAATTGTCCTGTCATTGGTTTTTGAATCTAAAATCAATATATTTTATTTTATGTTTTATTTCCGTGTTATGTTTTTCCCTCCTCCTTTTTGTGATGTCAAAAGGGGGAGTCAGTTGTAGTCGTGTCTGTTTCTGTTTTCTGAGTCTTGTTTCCTGTATTGTTTTAGCTGTTAAATGAAACTTTAAAAAAAAATGTTTGTTTGTTTGATCTCCTAGTTTACTTTTACTGTCAGACTACTTTACAAATGTTTGCCATCATCAAAAAGGGGGAGATTGTTGCAAATCTGGTTTTGATGATGACAAACATGTTTCCAGTGTGTTTTGCTTGGCTAATCTGTTTCAGGCACAAAAGACCGCGAGCCACTCAAGCCAACTCAAGATCGGGTCCAAGTGTGTCAAATGTATGATTTTTCTTTTTATTGAGTCAATTGTAATGTAACTAATCCCCTAGCTAAGTAACCTTGCACACACACACTCAGGGGGAGAGATTGAGTGAGTTAGAGTTTCTGTTCAAAATTTGTTCAGATCGTCCTGGACGATATTCACATCGTCCTGGACGATCCAGTTAAAACAGAAACCCTAATTAGGGCGACTAAGTTAAGAAGGTCTGATTAAGCAGATCGTCCTGGACGATCTTTGGATCGTACGGGATGATATTCTCAAATCAGAAATTCCCAGCCGCCAGATTAAGTTAGGCAAGTTTTATTTTAAGTATTTTGGTCTGATCGTCCTGGATGATTCACTACAATCATGCCTAAATTAGTCTGGTAATTAAGGAAAGCAATTAATATTTAATTGATACGATCACATCGTCCCGGACGATCGCAGGATCGTCCCGGACGATCGTGATCGTCTTGTGCATTTCAGCTGTACGTCCAGAACTATGTACAGGACGATTTGGGGCCTTTTTGAACTAATCGTACCGGACGATTACCCTATCGTCCGGGACGATCAAGTCATTTTTTGGTCGTCCAGCACAGATTTCTCTGAACGACCCGAACTGTCTTCTGGACGATTTCCTTCAATTTGAACTAATTGTCCCGGACGATCACAGTATCGTACGGGACGATATGAACAACTTTTTCTACTGATCGTCCAGAAGAGCCTAATCGTCCAGGCTGAAACAGCTGAATTTGAACGGATCGTACAGGACGATCTACAGATCGTCCTGGACGATCTTGGCCGACAAGTTGAGATTTAGGGTAAATTTTAAGCCCTCCTTTAAAAGAACTTTTTCCAATTTTTGGAAAAATTTTTTGCTACCTTCCTTCCCTGAGAAACCCTAGAGAGAAGAGAGAGTTGGGAGAGAGAGAAGAGATCTTGTGAGGGGGAGTTAGTGAGGAATTCACTAAGGTTGCTCCAAGCACGGATCAGAGTCGTCTTCTCCGCTCATCGTCTGTCGTCTAGTCGGTGTTCTTCGTGGGAGGATCGTTCGCAAGAAGATCCGGGGTTCTCTGCCCGCTTCAGGTGGAAGCAAAAGGAGTTCGAAGGTTCTCTGCCTGCTTCTTCAGGAGGAAGCGAAAGGAGGTCAGGTTCTCTGCCTCACCGTGTGGTGAAAAGGAGGTGTTTTGTACAGGCTTCTCCGCCTTGCTGTGGGAGCAAAAGGAGAGTCACTTTCGTTTAGTGCAATACCCGGAGGGGAGGCTCTGGGGAGTGGACGTAGGTCAAGTTGACCGAACCACTATAAAATCTAGTTTGCTTTTCTGATTCAGTTTTGCACTTTACTTTTCAATATAAACTGCTTGGGTAAATATCATTGGTTGATCTTTTCGTTATTGTTTACTTGTTTCCGCTGCTAAGTATCGAAAAGATTTTTATAGTTATCGTGAAATTTTTAAATAACCAATTCACCCCCCCCCCCTCTTGGTTAGCCTCGGGACTAGTTCACTAGGGCTTAACATCCCTTACGAACATTCACTCCCCAATCTAGGCCGTGGTAATTTCAGATTTGCACTATATTAGCTAAGTTTGGGTAACTAATTTTCAGTGCCCAATTTAGACTTAGGTTCTGAGGCAGGTTTAGACTATAAGACCTCAACCTCTGAGAATTTAATTCCAACCTTCTAATAAAATTGATAACTCAAACTTAAATCTCTTTCAATCAAATTTAAGCCCAACACTTAGGATAGGCTAGGGTGTTTCTGAAATATTTCAAAATCCCAAAGCACCTCCTATCATTCTTCATTTGACCTCCAAAAATAAGTATTCAACCTTGATCCAATCATAGTTGAATTTCTAATCCTCTTCCTCTTTGATATCAAACTTTGAATTCTAAATAAAATTTTTTCCCGTTATTTTAATAGAGGGGTTTAGGGTTTAGGGTTTAGGGTTTAGGGTTTTCGTAGGAAATTTTAGTTTCCCTACGATGTAATAAACTATAAGGGCTTGTGCTCGTAGGAGATTTAGAAACCTAGATAAATTCTTAAATTCAAGTTTTCAAAACCTCAATTGATTCTCTTTGGGAAAATTAAATATAACAATCATTATCATCATTTTCAAATGATTGATAGTAAATGATATTTTTTTGTCTGAAAAGATATATAATTCTATTATTATAACTTTGATTATAAAATTAATGATCTCTTATCCAAATTGTTATAGTTTAACACTCGATTAAATTTTATTTGACCCTCTGGGTCATTTGTGATTCTTTCTTGAGTTTGATTATCATAATCAGGATAAATTCCAAGTTTTGTAACTTAAACCCATTAGAGAATGATATGTTTGCCTCCTGAGGCAATATATTATTCATGATGATGTGTTTAATTTTAAAACTAAATTTCTATAAATTAAATTCTCCCAAAGAAAATTAAACTTTTTAAATTTAACTTTTTAATCAAATAGACAGCTATTAAGAGAATCCTTAGATACCTTCTAGGCACTTAAAAATTAGGTATCTAGTACCCTTGACATAGCTCCTCATTTGAAATCCTATGATATTCAGACTCAACCTTTGTAAGATTTAGGATTGATAGAAAGAGCACCTCTAGAACCTGTCAATTCATAGGTCAATTTTTGGTCTCCTGGTCTAGTAGAAAATAAAACTCTATAGTTATATCCATCACTGAGGTAGAATATATTACTATAGTAAGTTATGTTTATTAAGTCCTGTGGCTAAAGCATTAAATTTTTGACCTTGGACCCCCTATTGGCAATATTCAAATTAAGTGTAACAATACTAGTGACATATACATCTCTAAGAATCCTATTTAACACTCATGTACCAAGCATATAAATAATAGGCTCCACTTTATTAGAGACCAAAATTGCAAAGGGAGATATTGAGTTACATAATGTAGCAACTAATGACAACTAGTAGATATCTTTACCAAACCCATAAGATATAACACCTTTAGCACATTGAGGATTAGATTAGGTGTCATTGACATTCATGCTTGATTCAGGATAAGATGAAATTAATAGCATTAAAATTTATGTATTTTGTGTATTTCTACACTTTTTGTTTTTTATTTATGTGGTAATTATTTAGTGTTGTTTATTTAGTAGTAGTTATTCCCTTATTATCACACACCACCCTAAAAAATATTCACATCATATTATACATACCCTATTCATATTGTATGATCTACACAACTCATCACATCCTCGCCATCTATAATTTCATGGTTTAGATTTGACCAATCATTCATGACATACTATACGATCCACCCATATTCATACTGTATGAACCTTTTTGTTAACGGTCGTACCGATGACTCCTCAGGATGATTGTTTTTAATGAAGATCATCTAGTATGATTTGACCTCTTTTTTGATAGATCATCCAGATGAAATGAATTCTTCTAATTATAAAGTATGAACCTCGATCCTACTGTATATTCTATTAAAAATATATAAGGTGGATTTTAAAGGTTTGACTCACTCCATCCTTTCTTTCCTATTTTCACTTGCAATCGTACCCTCAATACTCTTAATGGCTAGTGGTAAGTGAGCTCATTAATTGCTCCAAAGAAGTTCCTCTCATCATCCTATTATGACCATTTCCAAATAGAGGAGGATGAAGCAAACTACCACAGATACAGGGAAGCTCAGATTACCCCATCTCGCATCCTTGATCAATCAATTCTTAGCTATTTAGTAATGGTTCTTTTTTCCACCTTCACTCTCCAATTCCTTCTTACCCTAGCCTTCCATTTTAATACTGAGGTACTTTATGAAATCTTTGCTAGCTTATGGGTATCTGCAGACTACTGTACCATGACATCATACATGTATAGATGAACCTTAGAAATTATTAAATAAGAGTTAGTTGAATACCCCCACTTATTCACTAAAGGGGTTCAACCTCATATCCTATCATCTAGGGGTGATTATGATTGGACCTCAGATAATCTAGTCATTAGGAACACTCCTCTAAACCAACACCAGCCACTTATCCAATCATTAAACCAAAATACTCGAATGATCCAGCATGTTCTTCGGACTTCTATCCTTCCTAAAGCTGGAGATAGGGTAAATATCATTCCTCTTTTATATGTCTTCACCTACTCATCATGTCTGGCAACACTTTTGATAAATCTCAAATGATCATCTCTTATTTGAATTACCTCACTTCCCTTTGCTTACACTCACCCACTGTAAGCACAACCTTGCACTTGGCCACTTGATTACTTATTTTTTGACCAAAAATACCATCTTATATATACCACACTAGAAGATAATTCCCTATTTTCTTCTCTCATGGCTCTTTCCATGTTCTCTTTCATCATCACCAAGGGTATAGCCCAAAGATGAGCCAGAATTTGATGAGGAAGGGGGAGACCATCTAGCACTAACACCAAAACTAGCACTAGTATCAACACCAGCATATCAGGCCTTATTCCTATAAGATACTGATATAATGTTTTGATCGATTGGAGTCTCGACTAGATAGCCATATTCAACAACACCAATAGTAGCATGAGATCGATATGGCGTGGTTTGGTGAGCAATCTTGACACTATTTATCACTATTTCCAACCACTATTATCACCACCAGCACTTGATCAGAGATCTTACTTCTAGGTTGCTTATTTGGTTGGAGTATTTCTTTTAAATCTATGTTGTAGTTTTTTTGTTGTGTTTGTTCCATTTTTTTTAATATCAAATGGGGGAATATATAGTTAGTTGTATTTTGTGATTTTCTATTTAATCTATTTATTTTAGCTTCCTTGTTATTTGTTGATCATTCGTGTTTACAACTAAAAAAACAAAAAAATTCCATTATTTTTTAAAAGTATCTCATCTAGTGAGGGAGAGATTAAGAGAAAATATAAGTTTCTTATAATTTCAACCAAAAATATTCAGCATCATATAAAAGTGGGAGATTGTTACAATTCAGGATCTCAAGCTTATAATTTTGATAATATCAAACATTATTTATTATACTTTCATTTCTCCTACCATTTTATTATATATATATATATGTGTGTGTGTGTGTGTGTGTGTGTGTGTACTAACATTTTAGGTATGTCGTGCACCTTGCATGAAGATTTAGGGCTTAAGTTTGGGCAAAATAGGAACATGGTTGACAAGAGTCTGAACTTTTATTTATTTATTTTTAAATTTCTTAAGTTAATGTCCTATGAAAGATGTATGCTATTTGGCAACTGTGCGCACACATAAGGGAGTGAGAAATATAATGTTTTGAACTAATCGTATCGTACAAACTAGATCGTACGATACGATCAGTTATTTTTGAAATGATTTAAAATAGTTATTTTTGTAATTAATATTTTAAAACTAAATGTATTGTATGATCCAGATCATATTGTATGATATATTTAAAATAGAAACCCTATATACTAATCAAAATTAAGTATCTTAATTCTTTTATTTTTGAATTGATCATATTATATGATTACATTCATACTTAATTTAATCCCCATGATTAGTCTATTGATTAAGGCTTAATTAAGTTGGTCGATCATGATGAATGATAGGCAAAGATGAAACACATTTATCTCAATAATTGTCTTGGATGAAACCTTAATTTTTGAACTAATCATAAGGTATAATGTCAATCATAATGAATGATAGGTAGAGATTATTTTTAATCATCCTGGTGTGGACCTCTGAGAGGACACAACAAAACACCGCCGCCCCACGAGGGGAGACAGTATCTGTTGGCCAATGGGAGGGCAGATTCAATCACACATATGATTAACCATTAAGGATAGCGTCTCTCACCAGCACACCCCGATGGATAACAATATGTATGATCTAATCACAACAGGTTTCCCCCACCCGATACATTAGCTCGAATGGGGTTTATTTGAGAGTGTGATGCGGTTTCCCACGGGCGCAAGCCCCCGTGGTTAATTACATCTCAAGCTGGAGCCTAAGAAAACTCTCGATTAAGGATTCTACATTATTCTTTCTAAATTGGGATTGGCACATAGGGCGAAGACTAAGAAGTCCTACTCGAAGGGAAAGAGAGGTTCAACTAGGCTTAGTCAACATGCACGACTCACATCAGCATCCGGAGGGACTAAGGTAGTGAGAAGAAACTGGAGAAAATAAATAAATCATGCACTCGAACCATGCGGGAGGAAAGGATGGAGGTGGCGTCATCCGTGTGACGCAGATATGTATGGTTTAGGGTCTCTGGAAGGCAGAAGACCTACCTATTGATGAGGCGTACTACGAAACAATAGTAGCCTTGAATCTAAACCTAATGGGTTTAGTATTCTACACAACACTAACACCCGTGTCCTAACTAATGCAATGCAAAATCTGGACTTACCCCGGCCTGGAAGGGGGAGCCAGCTAACCACCTAGTCGCTTCAAAACCCTGTTGTCCAGTCATTTAATGAAAGATGGGTGGGTAGGTTATAGTGCTTGGAAGTAGGGCTGACGTCTAGAGGATTTCCTAATTGGCCCCGGACTGATGTGGGTGAATGCTCCTATGACTAATGCAATTAAAATTTTAATTTAGTTGATTTCTAATGCAATTATGCTGGTTAAAGTATCCAAATCAGGTATGCACAGAACTTTAAAAAGGCTTATAAAATTTTTTTTAGAATTAGACTGGGCTTCCCCAGGTCCGGCACCTCATCCTCATAGGTCAGATTATTCGGACTCTACCCGCAGGCGGGGAAGTGTCTTATAGAAGGAGAGAAGAAATGCATTAATATGCATGCGACCCCGGACGATTCCGGTAATTCCTTAGGTCGTTAAGTTTCTAAATTGCTTAAACCTTAAAATTTTAAATATTAGTTGCGAGTAGAAAATGTTTTAGTTCTTAGAGAGCCTAACGAAATCTAGGCAAAAATAAAAGCGGCATGTAGATCGCCAATAAACTATGAAAAGCATACAACCTATACGCAATCATCATCAAATCAAATATAATACATAATTAAACAAATCAATTAAATGTCCATAGGCCAACTGCCCTCAATTACAACCCAGGGTCTGCAGAAAATTAAAGTGGCCGGGCACCACTGCTAACAACCCGAATTTCTAATCCTAAGACTGACGCAAGTTATTTTGAGTGGGATACTCTTGCTCTTCATCTCCTTGGTCTTCTCTTCCTTGGACTCCTCGGATCTCAACTTCGTTGGACTCCTTGGATCTCAGCTTCCTTGGACTCCTCGGGTAGTAGAATGATCCAAATTTGGATTCCCAAATAGAAAAGGACTATCCTCATATTGGGTGTCCTTTTCTCTTTGTGCATCCAACCTTTGGATTCTTGTATCCCCACTCAAAATAAACTTTCACAACTCTATACCAGATTACAAGTAATTACATTAAATGAAAGCAGTAAATCTAGACTCTCCTGCAAGGTTATCCTAGTGAAAATCATCCCAAGCAGTTAATATTTCATCCCAAGCAGTTATTGACACATGTAAAGAAAACATTCATGCCAACCAAACTTGGCCATGCTCTTAATTATTTTGAGGGCTAAACAAGCTCTGGAGCACCTGTAGTAATTTATAATGATGATTTTATTAGCCCTCATTTATTTAGGGGGGGCTGAGCATTTCTGGAGTATCTGCATGAAACAACGTTAGTATTTAAATCATGAATTTTGCCCCCCCTTTATTTTAGCAAGGCATGAGCATGGCCAGCTGTAGAAAATATCATTAGTATCAAGATCGATCCTAACCTATGGGTAGTCTATCGTGTAGTCACATCAATTCCCAGAGTGTAGTAAAAGTAAACAAACACACCAGTATCATCTCAATCACAACATACAGTGAAATCTCAGAAATCCTGGCACACAACAGAAAGTAAACACCGGCCTAGCCTAGGTCTAGAAGTGGTGCCCTAATAAACCATCTAGATTTGTGTGAAAAGCTGAGTAGCTGAGGTAGATCCTAAGCTGGGTAGTTAGTTACAACTGCCTACTGTCCAGCTTGGTTGTAGGTCTAAAAAGGAAGTTTTATTTGAAGTACAAATATTAGTGAATTAAGATCCATTTTAGTTTATTTGATGTGTAGGTCAATTTTAATACTTAGGGTGACAATATTTAAAGTTTAAATTGTATTAGTGAATTTCAGGAGCTTCGGGGTCCCTACCTACTGAGCTAGGGGATCCAAAAGGTCACTAGGAGAATTAAGCTAAGCTAGGGATTCCTAGCATTTTAGTTAAATATTAGATCTTAGTATGAGTAATTAGACAGTTAGTTTGCTGGATTTGGAGTTTCCTACGCAAAGTTATAAATTTTAGAAGTTTCGGGCCCTAGACTATAAGTTGCAATTGACCGGAAAGTTGACTTTTCATTTTAGGCTGATTTCTAGACACCTAATATTTTTAATAAATACTAGACCTTAATGTGAGTTGAATGCCTTTTAGTTTGCCCATTTTGAAGTTTTTTGTAATTAGTTATGATTTTTAGAAGTTGGGGCAATTAAATGCATTATCGAAATTGCCTAATTAGGGGTACTTTGGGGGTTTTGGCCCAAATCAGCTCCAAACTAATTGGAATCACCCCCAAAGGTCAGAAATGACCTAAGAAGGTGTTCCCAAGTGTTTTGGGAAAATTTGGGATTTTTAATAATTTTAATGATTTAATTAAGGCAAAAAGGTGGTTTTTGATTAAGGTTGAGTTAAAGTCCAGATTAAGGTCCAATTAAGGGGCCCTAATTATCTAAGGTTGTAGACTAAATTCTGGAGAGTTTGAGATATTATGGGTATTTTTCTGATTTAAAATGGATTTATTAGATTTTTTTGAAGTTTCTGAGGCTTAATTAACGGGTAAATTAGGGTTTGCTAATTAAGTATTTTAATGAGTTCAAAAAATTCCTAGAAAATTCTAGGGGGTTCCAGATGTCACTATATTTAAGTGTTTCAGATTTCAAGTCATTTGGGGTTCTACCCTAATTCCTGAAATTTTTTTAAGTTCACTAGACGGTCCTTAATTATTATCCTTAGGGTGTCACTACGTTATATGGGAATAAAATGAAGTAACTAACCCTTAGGCATAGCATATGGGGTAAATGTAGAAAATATAAACACACTAATCAGGTCCTTAGATCTAGGAGAGCCTAGGCTATGTGTTTGTGCAACCTACACATGTAAGGACTACGAAAATACTAAGTAAAGAAGCCTAATGAAGTGATTAGTGAATGATTGGGACACAATCATTCACTAATCTTTCTCCCACATGAATTTCTCTTCATATACATAGCCTAGGTTTAAAGTTTCATAAGGGGTGGACCTCCCAAAATTAAAGAATTTAAATAATATGTAATTTTAAAATTATTTTTAAAATGCATAAATATTATAAATAATAATAATATAAATTTGAAAATAAGATAATTAAAAATACTTCAGTTCATAAGCATAGGAGGTCTACCAGCCACCAAGGGGTTTTAAAAATAATTTTTATTTTAAAGTAATTATTTATATTAATTAAATAATATTTAAATAGCTAAATAACACAGTAATACAGAAAATATTCAAAAATGTCAGAATCACATACAGGAATATTTTTAGATTAAAATTCACATTTTTTTGAAAAATTCAAGGTATTGTGCGTTAAAATCTGATTTAAAATGAGAAAGTTATGAATTTTTGAAGTTAAATAGGTTTAAAAGTAATTTTTTTTAAATATTTTAAAATAATTAATAATTTTAAAATAAATCAGATATAATAATATCTAGATTTTAAAATAAATTTAAATAATAATAAATAAAATATAATAATAATATAAAATAATAAATATTAATATTATAATGATATTAATATTAACATAATAATACTATTATTAAAGATAATAATAATATTATTAATTAACAACATTAATATTATAATAATATTAATAATAATAATTAATATTATAATAATATAAATATTAACATAATAATATCATTATGGAAATAATAATATTATTAATAGTAATATTAATACCATTATAATACTAATAATAATAATAATCAATATTATAATAATATAATAATGATATCATTAAAATAATGATATTAATTATAGCATTAATATTATTATAATACTAATAATAAGAATAATTAATATTATAATAATATAATAATATTATTATATAAAAAAAATAATAATATTATTATTAATTACAATATTAATATAATAATAATAATAATAATTAATATTATAATAATATAGTAATATTATTATTAAAAATAATATTATTACTATTAATTATAGCATTAATATTAATATAATAATAATAGTAATAATAAATTAAAATAATAATAATAATAATAATAATAATAATAACAATAATAAAATAATAATAATAATAATAATAATAACAATAAATAATGTAAATAGTATAGCAATAAAAAAAAATTATGTAAAATTTTTTGGATTTTTTTATTACTAAATAATTATTTAAATAATAATAAAAAAAAGAATTAAAAAAATTATTTTTTTTATTAAAACGGCAGCGGCGGCGCTGCGGCGGGGCACGTGGCGGCGAAACGGCGACAGTCAGACGCGTAGCAGCTTCCCGTTGTTCCCGTGGTTCCGGTACGCGCTTTCCAATCATTGGCGATGATTGCGCAATCAGCGCAATCATCGCCAATCATTGGCAGACGGCGCGGCGGCTGACTTATCCGAGTCAGCACTCACGTCGCGCCGTTAGATCTCCCGCGGTCGGAACCAACGGCCACGATCGCGCCACGTAGCGAGCGGAACCGCGAGAGCGACCGCGCGGTTCGATCCTGACCGCGGAACAGGGCGATCTGCGCCGTTGATCCGAGAATCAACGGCCCAGATCGGACGCAGTTCATCAGGCTCGAACCCGAAACCTTAGAACTGATTTTCATCTCATTCTCGCAAACGGCTGAACCAAATCGCTTAAAATTTTAAACGTATGCTATGTACATGAACAGAATTCATGTCGTATAGTTTGTTCGGCTTAAAACGCACTTATCAAAATACTAATTAACTCTAAGTGTTTAGACCTAGGTTAAGGGTTTTAAAGAAGTTTCATCGTGGGATCTTCGGGATTTTGGTTAGGATGCACTTGTAGATTGTCCTCGTATGATTTCCTAGTTGAAGCCGCGTTCAAACGAGCTCTGGATCAACCGGATCAAGGCCTTGGACGTCTTAAGCTTCGGGTCGCCGGAATCTCATCGCCGGTGAGCGTTTGCCGGCCGGATTTGAGTGGGGGAGGTGGGGACAGGTCGTGGGAGTTCTCTCGCCAAATCTCAGGAGCTGAGGATGCTTGGGGAGAGAGAGATCAAAAGTCCTCCTCAAACAAACCCTAATATCCCTATTTAAAGGTCTAGACCTCCCATCAATGGTTGGGATCAATCCTTGGATGATTAGGAGGGAGAAATAAACACCCTTGGCCGTTCTTTGAGTCAAGGGTTGAGTAGGCAAGAGTTTAGAGCTCTAAATAGGTTTTAAATAAATTTTCAAAGGCTTGATTTGACCCCTTTAGACTAGGGTTGACCAAGTCAAGGCTTGACTTGGTCAACCTAGTCAATTGGGTCAAGGGGGACTTGGGTGGAGCCAAGGAGAGGGATTGAATGGGTTGGGATCTGATTTAAACCTATTAAGGCCTATATGGGTCAATTGGGTTGACCTGGTCAACCAGGTTGACCCAGGAACAAGACTTGGGCCCAATGGGTCAAGCATGGCCCACTGAGTCCAGTGGAGGAGAGAATAGGGCTTGGAGAGCCTTGGATTGGGTTTGGGGGCCAAGGGAGAAGGATATGGGTTATCTTAGGTCAACCCTAGTTGACCTGGTTAACCAGGTTGACCCAGGGCCTGGGTCTGGGCTCAGCAGACTCAGTTTGACCCATTGAACACAAGGGAGAGGGTCTTAGGCCCTGACTTGGTCAATTTGACCAAGTCAACTCCCTTGACTAAGCTTGGGAGAAAACCAAGGTCAACAAACGGACCCCCAATAGGAGCGGTGAACAAACTGGTGAACCGCTCGTGTTGGTGTTGAGCGAACGTGACAAAAGAGGTAGAGTAAAGACCCAAGAAAAGAGCACCAAAAGAGGTGAAAGAGAGCAAAAGAGAATCTTCTCCTGGCCTTGCCCTATAGCGAGGGCAGAGCCGAGGATAGAACAAAGAGCAAAGTAGTAACATGCCACCAAAAGGTGACAAAGTGGGGGAGATCTTCTCTTTGCCTTACCCTATAGTGAGGGCAGAACTGAGGAGAGAAAACCCCAAAAAGGTAAGGTTGTAAAGCAAACCAACTATCTATCTGAGCGTATCGAAACAACAGGATAGAAGGTGAAAGAGTGATGAGGAATGCCTTCCAGAGACACTGTCAGGCTCACTCGACCAAGTAAAGTCTGATGTCTGCTTGATCAGAGCAAAATAATCAGGGAAGAAGTAGTGGTGAGGAATGCCTCCCAGGGACACTGTCGGGCTCACTCAACTAGGTAAGTAAAACCAACTACCTAACTGTTCATTTCAAACAGTAGGATAGAAGGTAAAAGGATCCCGTCTCCTCCTGCTCCTTTCAGAACAGCGGATAGGGGTGACTCAATATTTCTGCCTGACCTCAACAAAAGTAAATAAGCCACAAAATTGGAGTCTGCTTAGTCTTTTACAGAACATCCAGAGTAAAGGGGTGGTGAGGAATGCCTCCCAGGGACTCTGTCGGGCTCTCTCAATCGGTAAGTAAAACCAACTACCTGGTTGTTCATTTCAAACAGCAGAATAGAAGGTGAAAGGATCCTGTCTCCTTCTGCTCCTTTCGGAACAGTGGATAGGGGTGACTCAATACTTATATCTGACCTCAACAAAAGTAAATAAGTCACGAAATTGGAGTCTGCGTAGTCTTTTACAGAGAATCCAGAGTAAAGGGGTGGTGAGGAATGCCTCCCAGGGACTCTGTCGGGCTCTCTCAACCGGTAAGTAAAACCAACTACCTGGCTGTTCATTTCAAATAGTAGAATAGAAGGTGAAAGGATCTCGTCTCCTCCTGCTCCTTTCGGAACAGCGGATAGGGGTGACTCAATACTTCTGCCTGACCTCAATAAAAGTAAATAAGCCACGAAATTGGAGTCTGCATAGTCTTTTACAGAGCATCCAGAGTAAAAGTGGTGGTGGGGAATGCCTCCCAGGGACTCTGTCGGGCTCCCACTCAACCGGGTAAAGTCTGATGTCTGCTTGATCAGAGCAAGACGATCAGGGTAAAGGTCTGATGTCTACCAGAGCGGCAGGACAGTCAGGGTAAAGGTGTGGTGAGCTTTGTCTCGCAGGGGCTCTGCGGGGTGCTCCCAACCAAGTAAAGTCTGATATCTACTCAGCGTATATGCCTGTAGTAAAGCAATGAGGAAAAAGATGTGGTGAGATATGTCTCTCAGGGGCTCTGCGGGGTGCTCCCAACCAAGTAAAGTCTGATGTCTACTCGGCGCATATGCCTGCAGTAAAGCAATCAGGAAAAAGAGGTGGTGTGATATGCCTCCCAGGGTTCTGTGGGGCAGTCTCAACCAAGTAAAGTCTGATGTCTACCCGGTGCATATACCTGCAGCAGAGTGATCAGGGGAAAGTCATCTCAACCATACCCTAACACGCATATGTGTAGGGGTGTGAAGAGGAGTAGAAAGGTAGATTTGGAAAATTTCAAAGAGAGAAGGGTTGTCTAAAGCATTTCAAACTAGCATTTTGGGTACCACATTGTAGAGGATAAATCGTCGTGACCACGAGTATCCAAATGCCAGTGAAACTGCCTAGGTGAAATCAAGATCATACAAATCTGGAAGCATCAGGATGATGCCTCGAGAGACAGTAGCGAAGAGTACGCCCTCAGCAAAGTGAGAGAAGGGTAATCTCATTCCCAATGATTAACTAGAGTAGCAAGGAGGATATACTTGCAATAGAGAGAAAGACTGTGTCAAGGAGAAATAATCCTGAGAGACTACAGTGGTATACCCACATAAGCTAGTGGGACCCTGTAGAGGTGGAAAGCAACATAAACACATCCAAGGGACCGCTCCACAGCCAAGAGTCAGGTCACGGTGGGAAAGTATGTCACTACAAGACGAGTGAAATGATTTACTGCTAGAAAATCAAAGCTCACTAAGAAGTGATGCTAACATCTGAGACTTGATGTACTGCATCACAACCAGGAAAGTGGACAAGAGTAGCGAGGGGATGTACTCGCCACTAAGGGAATTAACATTGCATAGGAATGATATTTATGAAAAGCTCACAGTGGTGATACCCACACAAACTGGTGGGACCCTGTGGGAAGTGGGATAATATCAGTACAGCCGTAGAGCTACCCTAGCAGCTGAGGGTAGAGCGCGAATGAGAGAGAGAGTAAAGTAGAAAATGAGTTGATTTTCTGCTAGAAAATCAGAGCTCTCAAGTTAGTGATGCTAACGCCGGTAACTAGGCGTACTGCAACACTACTAGGGAAACAACTCAATATGGCGAGGAGACATACTTGCCATTGAGGGAAATGATTTATGAGTAAAATCAATAAACATCAAACATCACAGCGGTAACACTCACCCTGACCGGTGGGACCCTGTGAGAGGTGGGAGCAACACTACCAGACCGGCGGACTGCCCTAGTAGCTGGGAGCAGGGCAAGGGTGAAAAAGTAGGTCACTAAAAGAAACTAGAGAGTTGATTCCCTGCTAGGAAATCAGAGCTCGCGAAGGTGGGATGTTAACATCTTGAGCAAGATGTATCACACCACTGATAAGGACTAACATGATTGTAAAAGACCATAATAATCACAAGTGTAAACTCATCCTTGAAGTGATCACACAGACGCTTCGTAGGAGAAGAAAAGAAAGACTTTAGAGAATTTGAGCTCTTAGAGAGTATTATCGGGTTCCACCTGTGACAAGGGCAACCGGTTTTGCTCTGCTAAGAGCTTCCCTCTTTTATTTTATGGATGCATATTTTCTTTATATGTTCTCAACCATAGACTAAGTATGTCTCGTACTGTCGAAGATAACACCCGGTAGAGGGAATATTTACCATATCCGTGCGTTACTCCTAGTATGAGACATCCTCTAATGATTGGAACTCAAAGAGGGAGATAGGATTGACTTTGATAACCCAGGCCATATTCGCCACATGAATAAAACTGGGGGCACAATCAGAACACGATTGATATGTGAGTGAAATTTAGATTAGGATAGTGGATCAACATTACCATCCCAAGCTAGCATAGGTTGGTATAGACCTAGTACTAAAGAAGTCTGAATTGGTTTTGATACTCCAGACCACACTTGGGAGCACCAAGTAAAACTGGGGGAACAGAGAGGGGGAAACTCCCAAACTACCAGAACTCAGGAGAGGAAGGTACAATAAATGCGAGACTCTTATCAGTCCTTAAGAATGGTCTATAATCAGATGGTGGGGTCAAAAAATATTTTTGGTGCATGAATTTTTAAAAGAATATGGTGAGCATTTAAATAAGCTCAATAGTGGGACCACTAAGAGATGTTTAAGCCCTCACCAATCAATCTGAGAGAAGTCTGATTCACACATTTTCTAAAGAGTGAAAATTTCATTAGAGAGTGAAAGGACTATTTTTAGAAATGAAAAATTAACCTCTGAATAATCTTGAACCTTAAAAAAGGTTCCAAAAGCTTAGCAATATAGGTTGACTCCATCTAAACCTGAAAAGGTTAGGGATTTAAATTTTGCTAACCCAGCTTAAGCTCCCTATAAGCTAAGCTGGGCTTTCTCCCTTATATATTTTTAATAAATATCTAATTCAAAAGGGTGTAAATTAGAGAGAGAAACTGAATCTTCTCAATCTTCTTGCATGAAAATATTTTTATATCTAATAGAACATCCTTGCACGATGATGAATCCAAAATCATGATTTTCAAACTCAAGTATCACAAATATCAAAGGGTATGGATTTTCTGAGACTTAGAGATTTACAAGAAAGGGAAGCCATTTACTTATTCACTTTGGGCTCATTTTGAGCCCCTCAACTTGGTTTGGCGCACTGCGCATCTTTTAATTACCTGATGCACTTTGCGCATCTTTAACTTTGTGGCGCATTTTGCGCAACTTTCCACTTTTGATACACTTTGTGTATCTTTAATTTTTGGCGCACTGCTCATCTTTTCACTTTTGATACACTTTGTGTATCTTTCATTTTGTAACTGGCTCCCTTTCTAAACCTCTAAAAGAAAACTTTCTCAGTTGTAAGATTATTTTCCAAACAGAAGAGAAGAAAAACTCACTCTCTTGTGCAAGGAAGAAGAATCCACAAAGCAAATCTAATCCTATGATAAGAATGAACGACTTGAATAAGAAAATTATGAGGTAGATTCATTAGTATGCAAAAGATGCCTATGAGATAGAAAACTGCAAGATGACTGGGAAAATATTTGTCTCTAAATCTAATTTCAATTTGATATAGATCTTAGTTCAAAATATGAAATCATCCCAAGTGAGGGATGAGAGGGAAGGCACATATTTTTTCTTTTGAATCATTATAACTTTCCTTCAAGCGCTTAGAGGAGTCAACCACCCATTACTTCATTTTTTAAAAAAGACAGTGGTAAATCTTTCATTAAAAAAAATAAGTTCTATACTTTCTAAGAAAAAATTTCCTCAAAAATTTACTTCGTGTTTCAAACTTTCATACTTTTCTCAGATTAATCTTTCTTTTAGAAATTTTGCACGTTAAATTTAAAGATCTCACCATTGAAAATAGAACTTGAATCATTATTTGGACTGATATGGGTCAAGATCTGACCCAGAAGAGTTCAGACAAGGGAGATGATAGAGACTAGAGTTTATGCTAGTGCATGAATCATATCATCTCACCTCACCACCCCTAAGGATAGCCTCGTACTTCTCGTAACAAACGTCGTGTGGTAGAGGACAAATCGTCGTGGCCACACAGACTGCCGAAAAGTGAAGAAGCCCCTCCAAAGGGGGTGCATATACAGGGGAGTATTTACAGGCGGTAGGGAGCGCCCCTTCCTTTCGGAGAGCGAACTCAGGCATAGTACTTTTTTAAGTATTGCCCGTTGATGAGAGGCATAGGGTGAACACCATTGGCATCAATGAGTAGGTAGACACCACCTTCATAGACTTGCTCTACAGCGAAGGGGCCCTCCCAGATAGGCTCGAACTTATCACTTCGGCGACGGTGTGAAATGATAGGTCTGCGTAAAATAAGGACCAACTCGCCAACCCGAAAAGCACGGGGTCGGACAAGGTGATCATGTGATCGAGCCATACAGTCTTGGTATAGTTTGAGGTTCTGATAAGCTTGTAGGCGACGCTCTTCTAAACCATCAAGCTCTTCCATCCGTAGTCGGGCATTATCTTCGTGGGAAAGATTGTGGCTGACTGCCACACGCAACGAGGGGAGCTCGACCTCAAGTGGGAGGACGGCCTCAACCCCGAAGGTCAAAGCATACAGAGTAGACTGAGTAGGAGTACGGTACGTAGTCCTATAAGCCCATAGTGCCTCGGGAAGTCTATCATGCCACTCTCGTTTGTTTGCAACCAAGATTTTTCTTATTAATTGCACGAGAGTTTTATTGAATGCCTCCGCCAAGCCATTGGCCTTAGGATAGTAAATTGAAGAGTATCTCCAATTGATGTTATGGCGGCGGGCAAATCTGGCAATTTTGGTGCTTCTAAACGACGGGCCGTTATCTGAAATGATACGGCGCGTGACACCAAAGCGATAGACAATATGATCATGAAAGAAACGCATCACATCTTCTGATTTGACTTCCTTAAGTGGCACAGCCTCTGCCCACTTAGAGAAGTAATCAGTGGCAGCTAAGATGAACCTATGACCCTTAGAGGAGGGAGGGTCGATAGGACCCACTACATCCGTGCCCCAACTCTCAAATGGCCAAGATGATACAGTAGGGTGTAGCGGATTAGGGGGTTTGTGAATCACCGTGCCATGAATTTGGCACTGGTGGCACTTTCTAGCGTGCTCCATGCAATCACGGATCATAGTCGGCCAATAGTAACCGAGGTGTTTAATTCTACCTTTCATTTTTGGTCCAGACTGATGAGCACCGTAAAGACCTTCATGTATCTCGCCCATGACCTTGCGAGCCTCCTCGTTGTTGAGGCAACGCAACCACATCTGGTCGAAAGAGCGTCGATACAAGGTGTCGTTCACATAAGTGAATGATAGAGCTCTCTTTCTGATCTGGGCAGCAAGAGATTTATCATCTGGAAGCCTGTCATGCTTCAAATACTCTATAAAGGGTACTCTCCAGTCTGATTCTTCCTCAACTGAGAACACTGTGAGGGTCTGATCGGGAGAAGACTGGTCTGCGGGGCATAGGGCTTGACGGCACTAGACAATAATAGACAGTGGGTTGCCAGTTGGGTCAGCCAGTTCTTTTACTAACTTAGCTAATGCATCTGCCTTGCCATTGGCAGATCTAGGGATTTTAGCTAAGGTCACTTCAGGAATCAAACACAAGAGCTTCATTGCTTTGTTTTGATAGGGCAAGAGCTCAGGTTTAAGTACTTTGTAGACTCCCGCTACTTGATTTATAATGAGTTGTGAGTCTCCAAAGATTTTCACCCGAATGACATTCATCTGAATGGCCAACTCTAGTCCTAAAATCAGAGCTTCGTACTCAGCTTTATTGTTGGTACGAGGTTCTGAAAGACTGTAGGAATATCTTAGAGTATGACCTTCAGGGGATACAAAAATGAGGCCCAGACCTACCCTGACTATAGGAGTTTCATTCGGGCTCAAGGCTCTAACGGATGACGCACTGTCAAAGTAAAACTCCCAAGTAGGGGACTCCTGTTCATCCACACTCATGATTAGCTCGTCAGGTAGCTCATCATTGAGTGGGGAGTCCGTAGGGATCGGGTGAGCAGCAAGAAAATCAGCTAGAGCATGTCCTTTGACGGCCCGTTGAGGGACAAAAGTGATGTCAAACTACAGTAGGATCATAGAACATCGTGCTAGACGACCTGAGAGGGTCGGACGGGTCATCAGATACTGCAAGGGGTTGACTCGAGAGATTAGGTTGATTTTATGTGAAAGCATATAATGCCTAAGCTTATGAGATCAAAGCTAAACACTGCTTTTCCATCGCGGGGTACTTCAGCTCTGCGGGTATTAACCATCTACTGAGGAAGTACAAGGCATTCTCCTGGCCTTCCTCATTCTCCTGAGCCAACAATGCGCCCAAGGACTCATCCAGGGCCGTAGTGTAGAGAATTAACGGCCTCCTTGGGATGGGTGCAGCTAAAACAAGGGGGTTCATCAGGTAGCGCTTTATACTCTCAAAGGCCTCTTGACAACGCTCATCCCAGCGAAAGCGGGCGTCTTTCTTTGCTAGGGCAGCAAAGGGGTGACACCTACCAGACAAGTTGGAGATAAATCTCCACAGGAAGGCTAGCTTTCCTTGAAAAGACCTTAGCTAGGTAAGGCTTTTAGGGGGTTTTAGATCTACTATGGCTTTGATCATGGAAGGATCAATCTCAATGTCACGGTAGCGAACTATAAACCCTAGGAACTTTCCTGCACTAACTCCAAATTCGCATTTTAGGGGATTCATTTTTAAATCATATTTGCGCAGGCATTCAAAAATGATTCGTAGATCTTGGAGGTGATCTCCACGGACCTTTCTTTTGACTACCAGATCATCCACATAGCATTCAACTTGCTCGTGTATCATCTCGTCGAAGATAACAGTCATAGCACGTTGATAGGTGGCCCCGACATTCTTGAGACCAAAGGGCATCACCTTGTACCAAAATACACCTATAGGTGTGTGAAATACAGTAAACTTCTCCTCCTCGGGGTCCATCTTTATCTGATTGTAACCAGATGAACCATCCATGAAGGAGAAAATGCTATGGGACGATGATATATCCACCATAAGCTCGAGGATAGGAAGGGGAAAATCATCCTTAGGGCATGCCTTGTTTAAATCACGGAAATCGATACAGACACGAATCTGCCCGTTCTTCTTCCAGACTGGGACAATGTTGGCAAGCCAAGTAGGGTACTTCTCTTCACGAATGAAATCGGCTTCTATAAGCTTCTTAGTTTCAGCGATCACCTGTTGTTCTATTTCCAACCTCATCCTACGAGGTGCTTGTTTAACAGGGACTGCATCAGGCTTAATGGCTAGTTTATGGACTGCTACATCTGGATTTAGACCAGGCATCTCAGTGTAGTTCCAGGCAAAGCAATCCCTAAACTTTGAGAGTAGCTCGATGTATTCTTGAGCCTCTGAGTCAGATAACAAGACACTATGAAAAATAGGTCTAGGATCTGATTCAGTGCATAAGTTTACCTCACACATTTCATCCATGGCAGGAGTGATGCCATCTTCAAACTCTTGAGGAGCATCAAGTACTCTATCATCATCATCATCCGGGTCCTCTTTATCAGTAAGAGAAACAACCTGATATGAGTAGGAAACCGCTCGAATGTTAGCGTGGCTAGGTGAGCTTTGCTCGACATAACCTAAACCTTGCTTAGTCTGAGGCATATCGGTCTGCCAAACACGAACCTGTCGTAGAGCTTGTTCATCTGACCAGGACGAGATAACTGTACCCCACTCTACACAGTCTTCCACGAAAGGGGAAAAATAATGAGGGGCAGTTGTGACCTTGTTATCCATAGCGGTCTCCGCTGAACCCTGCCTCTCAGGACCCAGTGGGGCACCTACACTATGGGATAACGATGCACACTCACTAGCTCGCGGTGGCACAAAGGTTTCGTATAGAGGAGGCGGAGGGCGACCTCTAACATGTAGTGCACCACCATCACTAGTGGAGGCGGGAACCAAAGACTTTTGGTGAGACTCCTTAACTCTTATTCCACGTATCTGACGGGAAAGGGATTGTTGACTAGTGGTCTGACGTCGGGGGTCTACTTCCTCGTCTAAACCACTGTCAATAACTAAACCAGCCTCGCGTATCAGGTACCTATAAAAGGTAGATAGGGAACTATAATCAGTGAAGTCCGGGGCTGGTGATGGAGCTGGGCGATGAGGAATAACAATCATTTCATCGTCAGAGGAGTCAGACTCGACAGTCAAAGGAGAAGCGTAAAGATATGAGGGAGGAGGAATTTGAGTGTCGTAGTTTCGTGGCGGGCGAGTCGATCCTCTACCTCTACCTCTACCTCGCTCTCCCTTACCTCTACTAGGGGGAACATCATGCCCAACTGCAAATTAGAAAGGAGATTTAACAGGATCTGTAGTTGAAGTATCCGCCTCAATACTAACCTGTGATGGACCTCGTGTAGGTAGCTATACAGGACCCTGTACAGTACTGGTAGGTATCACTGGTGACTGGGCAGTAGGAGGTTTACTCTTCTTACGAGGTATGTAATGCTCTACATCATCGTAAATAGAGACCTCGTGCATAGAAAAGGGTTGGGTATCCCCGGGAATGGAGTACTTGACTTCATTCCTCATATACTTCATACATTGGTGCAGGGTAGAGGGTACCATTCCATACTCATGAATCCAGGGCCTTCCTAAGAGAGCCCTGTATGAAGTATCGGCCTCGATCACATGAAACTTTACCTCAGTAAGAAAATTCCCAAACTTCAGGGGCAGGGTGATAGACCCTAGGGCACATTGTCCTTGGTCATTGAAGCCTTTCAACATAATCTTATCTGAGGTTAACTTCAAATGACCCAGGGAGAGGCTTTTCAGAGTTTCAAAACTCAGGATGTTCACTGAAGCTCCTTGGTCAATGAGGACCCTGTTCAACTCATAACTGTTGACTTCAGTGGTGACATACAAAGGACTATTGTGATCGGCGGTACCCAAGAGGAGATCACGATTTGAAAAGGTAATATACGGCATCTCTCTCAAATGGCATGCATCCCCAACAGATTCGGAAGCAAAGAATGCTTGGTAGGACTTTGGTTCGAGTAGTGCTTTTACCAGGGTCTCTCTCAAGTCTGAAGACATCATCAAAGCGTCATAGACACTGAGAAGGATAGGAATTTTCCTTAAATGAGCCAATACGTTGTAATCAACATCCAGCTGAGGGCCTTTCCCTTTCTCCTTAGACTGCTCTTGGGAGGAATGGATAGGATCGTCCTGCTGGGTAACAATGTTCTTATCTTTTTCTTTTGTATTCTTAGCCATTCTAGGTGGAAGAACCTTCCCTGAACGCAAGTGAACTTCCTGTATCGAGTCATCTTCAACAGGAGATTCACTTGGTTCAGCGGTGATGGCTTGTGTTGGCTCCAAGGAAAGCGACTGGAGTGGGTTCTCGGATTCATCTTCTGAATCCATGTAACAACCACCCTCCGTAATCACAAAGACCGATTCTTCATCGCACTCAGACTCCTCATCATATATAGAATTATTACAAGAAATATGTAAAACATTAAAAGAGCGAGTGCTAGAAGAAGTAAAAGTAGGGGCAGAACACCAAAAGTAGCCAGAATCACTTTCTTTTATTATTTCATCATCAGTCGAAGGGAGAATGAAATCCCTCAGCATAAGTGCTGGAAGTCGTCCCGTCTTCCCCTCGAAAGTTACAACAAACATTTCCTTTTCATACATCTTTTTATTACATAAAACAGGAAAAGAAATGTGCTCTTTAGGCACTACAACAGAAACAAAAGAAGAAAAAGGTGCTGGCGAAGAAACTGGGTTGGCAACTGTCGACTTGGCCTGGGTAGGCCTCCTCTCAACTGCCTCTGAACTCTGAACTGTCTGCCGGATCATCTGATTCGTCTTCGGAGAGAGTGCTAGCTACCATTCTCCCTCAGAACCTTTGGGTGATCTGCTACGACCGCTCTGTCTGCCACTCTGGCTGTCACTACAACTACTGGAGCCCGAGATCATCTGAACTATCCGAGGTGTCTTGCCCTTAGGCTGGACCAGGTCGCTGTCCTGTAGGTGGATCTATATACTAGCTATGAGCTTCTCGACTCTATCCTTGAATACATAGCAGTCTTCTATAACATGCCCGATATGTCTGTGAAATGGACAATAGAGTGGGTGGTCTGTCTACCCCTCCTCCTCCACTCTATTGTTGTTCGGGAATGTTAAGATGTTTCTCTTAGTAAGGAACTTGAAGATCTTCATCACACTTTCCCTTTTAAAGGGATATTCCTTACTAAGCTTCTCCTGTAGGTACTGCTGACTCTCTGGGGTCTGACGGGAGGGTCTAGGCTGCACTACTGACTGGCCCGGCGTGTGAGACTGCTGAGGTGGTGCTGAGCTGACTAAGGGCTTCTTGCCCTTATCTGATGGTCCATAAGTACTGTGTACCTCCCCTCTCCTAGGTGGAGGTGCCCCTGAAGACTCCTGCCGTTGAGGTCTACGTGAAGGTTGACTCTCAACCTTTGGAGGGACTACATCGGGTATGCTGTCCTGCAAACTGATCACCTTTGTCAACAACTTCTGAAAGGTTCTGATGTTGAAATCCTTCAGATAAGGTGCTATCGGACCATCTATGTTATTTAACAAAATTTTTACTACATGCTGCTCCTGTAATTGGGGCTCACATTATAGGCTGAGGTTCCTCCATCTGACCATATAATCTGGGAGAGGCTCTCGGGGCTGCTGTCTAGTCACAACTAGCTCTCCAACTGTAACTCAGTGCTGTGCACTGACAAACCTCTGCACAAACAACTGCTCCAACTCTGCGAAGGTGTGTACTGAATCGTTGGGGAGGTCGGCGTACCAGGAAAAGGCCACCCCAACTAAACTGCTGACAAAGAGTCTCAACATCAGTGCATCATTCCCTCCTATGTTGCAACAAATGGCTCGGTACTGGGCCACGTGCTGCCTTGGGTTCCCAAACCCATAAAAAGATTCTGAACCTAGGAGGGACGAAACCAGGGGGTAGGGCTCGTGCTCGTACTCTACTGGGTAAGGACGCCCCCTGCTAACTACCTCTCCAGACTTCCTGGAGGAAATGACCTGCTCGACCTTCTGGGTAATCAAATCCTGAATCTGTCTGGCTGATAACTGAACTGACTGACTCTGGACTGGGGTAGTAAAAGCAACTGCTGTAGGTGCCACTGAAACTGCCCTCTGGGCCCTGTCTACTCCTACAGGACCTGGTGCTACTACATGTGGTGCTGCTGGCTTGTCCCTGGACGTAGTAGGAGTGCCTACGCCCGTCATCTGGGGTATCGCCCCCAAAGCTGTCAACTGAGCTGTCATCGCTGCCATGGCCCTAGCCATCTCTGCCATCTGAGTCTGTAACTGTAACACTGTGGCATCTGTCTCAACTGATCGGGGAGATCCTCCTACCTCAACTTCTCCCTGCTCATCATCATCATCTGCCTCTATCTGCTCGTCTAAGTGGCCACGTCTAGTAACTACGCATACTCTGTGCACTTGTATGTCTCCATCTGACTCATCCTCGAGTAAGTCATCCTCGAGTGCATCATCCTCATAGAGGGTCTGATGGAAATCCTCTGCATACGGACTCAAAGGGGGAGAAGTCTCGTAAGGGCTAAGGGCTGGCTCTGCCTAAACCGGTGAACCACTAGGAGAAACTGCCACATCATCATCTGTCGCTGCATCACAGACCATCGGAACTGCCTCTGATCCGGAAGGAATAACTGCCTCTAACTGCTCAACTACCTGAACTGGCTGTACTGCATCGACGGGGTACTCTGCCTGTCATCGTCTCCACACCCATCTACTGTGGCGGGACCCAGTAGGGCCAACAAACTACTGCGGGGCTACTACAACTGAAGGGAGCTGGGGTCTAGGAGGCTCCAACTGCTGCCTCTATCCATGACGACGTGGGCGTCGTCCAACAACTGGAGTAACTGTCTGTGGTCTCGCCAACGGAACTGAACTAACAGGTTGCCTGAGTGGCTGTCCTCTCAACCACCTGTACCTCTGCCTAGCAGTCTGCCTCTGCAACTGAACGGATGCCTGAGAAATCTGGTGGAGTAACCTCTCCCGACTGACAGGGCCTCGACCCCGCGCTAAGCGGAAAATGCTCTGAATCCTCTGAGAGAGGGTTCGAGCAGCATCATCCCTAGGGACCCTAGTGCGTGGTAAAGTAGTAGTGACAGGAGGGGTCACCGCAATGCGAGCAACGTCCTCCTCATCACCACTGTGTGTCAGTGGGGAGAAGCGTCCTTCCTGAACCGCTGCTATCTCAGGGGCAACTGTAATGTCCGGGGTAGGGGAAGCTGTAACTGGTCGTGGTGCCCACTGCCTGGGGACCACTCTCCTCTGAACTGGCTCCTGGTGAGCCAACGAATCTGCCATCCGCTGTTTGTCTGCCTAGGATGCAGCCAACCGAAGTCTATGGTTTCTATTCCTCCGGGCCCTTCTCCCAAGGCTGGAGGTGGAAGACGAAGCAACATCTGAACCCACTGCCTGAGTGACAGGGGGAACAGGGACTACAGGAAGTGTCGGGGCCAGCCCGAGGGTCTTTGGGTGAGACAACCGAGCGAAAGCTGAAACCCGACGGGAGGAAGGCGAAGGAGCCTCGGTCTGAGCACCCCTCTTCCTAGAGGAAGAAGGAGGGGGAACCCGAACACGAGCTGCCTCTGCCAGAATAATAACAGGGGTAACTACTGCCTGCCAGCGCTGAGGGGCCGGGGCAGTCTGAACAACAGGTGCGGTAGGCACTAGTCGCCTAACCGCTGGACGAGTGGGCTGAACAGGAAGTGTTCTAGGCACTGGCTGCCTAACCACAGGGTGTGCCGGCTGCACACGAACAGGAGTAGGACGAGCAGGTGCCCGGGCTGTCTGCCGAGCAACTGGAAGTCCAAAAGGTCGCATTGCTGCGCGAGCTTTCCTCTGGGGAGGAGAGTAGGCAGCAGCCTCAGCAGGGGTCGGCCCGCCAAGAGTGACGAAGGCCGAGTCAGTGAAGGAACCAAAAGTGATTCCTCAAGCGGGAGGACTGGCTAGCAGGGACTCATGAAGTGTCACCCGCGTGTCAGAACCAAAACTGAATGTAACGGAAGGCACGGAGGAAGCCATGGCACTGTCTACCAAGAAGAAGAAAAGAAATTTGAAATGATTAGTAAGAAATAAAGAAGAGGAATGATAGATAGGGGACGGAATGACCTAGAAGGTCAGAAAGAAGGAAACTTAGTTAGGGGGGAAACCTTAACTAAGAAGAATAGAAGGAAAGAGACCTAGCTAGGGGGAAACCCTAACTGAGAAAAAGAAGAACGATCCTAACTAAGGAAGGACCCTAACTAAGAGTGGGACAGACCTAATCTAAGGAGTACCAACCCCGGAGTACACAAAAGAAAGAGTAATATAGAATCCAAAGATGGAGAGAGAAACCTGTCCCACCGTGGTCTCCAGAAACCTGTGGACCTCTGAGAGGACACAACAAAACACCGCCGCCCCGCGAAGGGAGACAGTATCTGTTGGCCAATGGGAGGGCAGATTGAATCACACATATAATTGACCATTGAGGATAGCGACTCTCACCAGCACACCCCGATGGATAACAATATGTATGATCTAATCACAACGGGTTTCCCCCACCCGATACATTAGCTCGAATGGGGTTTATTTGAGAGTGGGATGCGGATTACCATGGGCGCAAGCCCCCGTGGTTAATTACATCTCAAGCCGAAGCCTGAGAAAACTCTCGATTAAGGATTCTACATTATTCTTTCCAAATTGGGATTGGCACATAGGGCGAAGACTAGGAAGTCCTACTCGAAGGGAAAGAGAGGTTCAACTAGGCTTAGTCAACATGCACTGCTCACATCAGCATCCGGAGGGACTAAGGTAGTGAGAAGAAACTGGAGAAAATAAATAAATCATGCACTCGAAGCATGCAGGAGGGAAGGATGGAGGTGGCGTCATCCGTGTGACGCGAATATGTAGGGTTTAGGGTCTCTGGAAGACAGAAGACCTACCTACTGATGAGGCGTACTATGAAACAATAGTAGCCTTGAATCCTAAACCTAATGGGTTTAGTATTCTACACAACACTAACACCCATGTCCTAACTAATGCAATGCAAAATCTGGACTTACCCCGGCCTGAAAGGGGGAGCCAGCTAACCACCTAGTCGCTTCAAAACCCTGCTGTCCAGTCATTTAATGAAAGATGGGTGGGTAGGTTATAGTTCTTGGAAGTAGGGCTGACGTCTGGAGGATTTCCTAATTGGCCCCGGACTGATGTTGGGTGAATGCTCCTATGACTAATGCAATTAAAATTTTGATTTAGTTGATTTCTAATGCAATACATGCTGGTTAAAGTATCCAAATCAGGTATGCACAGAACTTTAAAAAGGCTTATAAAATAATTTTTACAATTAGACTGGGCTTCCCCAGGTCCGGCACCTTATCGTCATAGGTCAGATTATCCGGACTCTACCCGCAGGCGAGGAAGTGTCTTATAGAAGGAGAGAAGAAATACATTAATATGCATGCGACCCCGAACAATTCCGGCAATTCCCTAGGTCGTTAAGTTTCTAAATTGCTTAAACCTTAAAATTTTAAATATTAGTTGCGAGTAGAAAAAGTTTTAGTCCTTAGAGAGCCTAACGAAATCCAGGCTAAAACAAAAGCGGCATGCAGATCGCCAATAAACTATGAAAAGCATACAACCTATACGTAATCATCATCAAATCAAACATAATACATAATTAAACAAATCAATTAAATGTCCATAGGCCAACTGCCCTTAATTATAACCCAGGGTCTGCAGAAAATTAAAGTGGCCGGGCACCACTGCCAACAACCCGGATTTCTAATCCTAAGACTGACGCAAGTTATTTTGAGTGGGATACTCTTTCTCTTCATCTCCTTGGTCTTCTCTTCCTTGGACTCCTCGGATCTCAACTTCATTGGACTCCTTGGATCTCAGCTTCCTTGGACTCCTCGGGTAGTAGAATGATCCAAATTTGGATTCCAAAATAGAAAAGGACTATCCTCATATTGGGTGTCCTTTTCTCTTTGGGCATCCAACCTTTGGATTCTTGTATCCCCACTCAAAATAAACTTTCACAACTCTATACCAGATTACAAGTAATTATATTAAATGAAAACAGTAAATCTAGACTCTCCTGCAAGGTTATCCTCGTGAAAATCATCCCAAGCAGTTAATATTTCAACCCAAGCAGTTATTGACACATGTAAAGAAAACATTCATGCCAACCAAACTTGGCCATGCTCTTAATTATTTTGAGGGCTAAGCAAGCTCTGGAGCACCTTTAGCAATTTATAATGATGACTTTAATTAGCCCTCATTTATTTAGGGGGGCTGAGCAATTTCTGGAGCATCTGCATGAAACAAGGTTAATATTTAAATCATGAATTTTGACCCCCTTTATTTTAGCATTGCATGAGCATGGCCACCTGTAGAAAATATCATTAGTATCAATATCGATCCTAACCTATGGGTAGTCTATCGTGCAATCACATCAATTCCCAGAGTGCAGTAAAAGTAAACAAACACACCAGCATCATCTCAATCACAACATGTAGTGAAATCTCAGAAATCCTGGCACACAACAGAAAAGTAAACACCGGCCTAGCCAAGGTCTAGAAGTGGTGCCCTAACAAACCATCTAGATGTGTGTGAAAAGCTGTGTAGCTGAGGTAGATCCTAAGCTGGGTAGTTAGTTACAATTGCCTACTGTCCAGGTTGGTTGTAGGTCTAAAAAGGAAGTTTTATTTAAAGTACAAATATTAGTGAATTAAGATCCATTTTAGTTGATTTGATGTGTAGGTCAATTTTAATACTTAGGGTGACAATATTTAAAGTTTAAATTTATTAGTGAATTTCAGGAGGTTCGGGGTCCCTACCTACTGAGCTAGGGGATCCAAAAGGTCACTAGGAGAATTAAGCTAGGCTAGGGATTCCTAGCATTTTAGTTAAATATTAAATCTTAGTATGAGTAATTAGACAGTTAGTTTGCTGGATTTGGAGTTTCCTACGCAAAGTTATGAATTTTAGAAGTTTTGGGCCCTAGACTATAGGTTGCAATTGACCGGAAAGTTGACTTTTCATTTTAGGCTGATTTATGGATACCTAATATTTTTAGTAAATACTAGACCTTAATGTGAGTTGAATGCCTTTTAGTTTGCCCATTTTGGAGTTTTCTGTAATTAGTTATGATTTTTAGAAGTTGGGGCAATTAAATGCATTATCGAAATTGCCTAATTAGGGGTACTTTGGGGGTTTTTGCCCAAATCAGCTCCAAACTAATTGGAATCACCCCCAAAGGTCAGACATGACCTAAGAAGGTGTTCCCAAGTGTTTTGGGAAAATTTAGGATTTTTAATAATTTTTAATGATTTAATTAAGGCAAAAAGGTGGTTTTTGATTAAGGTTGAATTAAAGTCCAGATTAAGGTCCAATTAAGGGGCCCTAATTATCTAAGGTTGGGGACTAAATTCTAGAGAGTTTTAGGTATTATGAGTATTTTTCTGATTTAAAATAGATTTATTAAATTTTTCTGAAGTTTCTGAGGCTTAATTAACGGGTAAATTAGGGTTTGCTAATTAAGTATTTTAATGAGTCCAAAAAATTCCTAGAAAATTTTAGGGGGTTCCAGATGTCACTGTATTTAAGTGTTTCAGATTTCAAGTCATTTGGGGTTCTACCCTAATTCCTGGAATTTTTCTAAGTTCACTAGACGGTCCTTAATTATTGTCCTTAGGGTGTCACTACGTTATATGGGAATAAAATGAAGTAACAAACCCTTAGGCATAGCATATGGGGTAAATGCAGCAAATATAAACACACCAATCAGGTCCTTAGATCTAGGAGAGCCTAGGCTATGTGTTTGTGCAACCTACACATGCAAGGACTACGAAAATACTAAGTAAAGAAGCCTAATGAAGTGATTAGTGAATGATTGGGACACAATCATTCACTAATCTTTCTCCCACATGAATTTCTCTTCATATACATAGCCTAGGTTTAAAGTTTCATAAGGGGTGGACCTCCCAAAATTAAAGAATTTAAATAATATGTAATTTTAAAATTATTTTTAAAATGCATAAATATTATAAATAATAATAATATAAATTTGAAAATAAGATAATTGAAAATACTTCAGTTCATAAGCATAGGAGGTCTACCAGCCACCAAGGGGTTTTAAAAATAATTTTTATTTTAAAGTAATTATTTATATTAATTAAATAATATTTAAATAGCTAAATAACACAGTAATACAGAAAACATCCAGAAATGACCGAATCACATACAGTAAATATTTTTAGATTAACATTCATATTTTTCTAAAAAATTCAAATTATTGTGCGTCAAAATCCGATTTAAAATGAGAAAGTTATGAATTTTTGAAGTTAAATAGGTTTAAAAATAATTTTTTTTAAATATTTTAAAATAATTAATATTTGAAAATAATTAATAATTTTAAAATAAATCAGATATAATAATATCTGGATTTTAAAATAAATTTAAATAATAATAAACAAAATATTATAATAATATAAAATAATAAATATTAATATTATAATGATATTAATATTAACATAATAATACAATTATTAAAGATAATAATAATATTATTAATTAACAACATTAATATTATAATAATATTAATAATAATAATTAATATTATAATAATATAAATATTAACATAATAATATCATTATGGAAATAATAATATTATTAATAGTAATATTAATACCATTATAATACTAAAAATAATAATAATCAATATTATAATAATATAATAATGATATCATTAAAATAATGATATTAATTATAGCATTAATATTATTATAATACTAATAATAATAATAATAATTAATATTATAATAATATAATAATATTATTATATAAAAAAAACAATAATATTATTATTAATTACAATATTAATATAATAATAATAATAATAATAATAATTAATATTATAATAGTATAATAATAATATTATTAAAAATAATATTATTACTATTAATTATAACATTAATATTAATATAATAATAATAGTAATAATAAATTAAAATAATAATAATAATAATAATAATAATAACAATAATAAAATAATAAAAATAAAAATAATAATAATAAATAATGTAAATAGTATAGAAATAAAAAAATTATTTAAAAATTTTTGGATTTTTTTTATTACTAAATAATTATTTAAATAATAATAAAAAAAAGAATTAAAAAAATTATTTTTTTTATTAAAATGGCGGCGGCGGCGCGACGGCGGCCATGTGGCGGCAAAACGGCGGCGGTCAGACGCGTGGCAGCTTCCTGTTGGTCCCGTGGTTCCGGTACGCGCTTTCCAATCATTGGTGATGATTGTGCTGATTAGGTTGCACTTGTAGATTATCTTCGTATGATTTCCTAGTTGAAGCCGCGTTCAAACGAGCTCTGGATCAACCGGATCAAGGCCTTGGACGTCTTAAGCTTCGGGTCGCCGTAATCTCGCCGCCGGCGAGCGTTTGCCGGCCAGATTTGAGTGGGGGAGGTGGGGACAGGTCGTGGGAGTTCTCTCGCCAAATCTCAGGAGCTGAGGATGCTTGGGGAGAGAGTGATCAAAAGTCCTCCTCAAACAAACCCTAATATCCCTATTTAAAGGTCTAGACCTCCCATCAACTGTTGGGATCAATCATAGGATGATTAGGAGGGAAAAATAAACACCCTTGGCCGTTCTTTGAGTCTAGGGTTGAGTAAGCAAGAGTTTAGAGCTCTAAATAGGTTTTAAATAAATTTTCAAAGGCTTGATTTGACCCCTTTAAACTAGGGTTGACCAAGTCAAGGCTTGACTTGGTCAACCTAGTCAATTGGGTTAAGGGGGACTTGGGTGGAGCCAAGGAGAGGGATTGAATGGGTTGGGATCTGATTTAAACCCATTAAGGCCTATATGGGTCAATTGGGTTGACCTGGTCAACCAGGTTGACCCAGGACCAAAACTTGGGCCGAATGGGTCAAGCCTGACCCACTGAGTCTAGTGGAGGAGAGAATAGGGCTTGGAGAGCCCTGGATTGGGTTTAGGGGCCAAGGGAGAAGGATATGGGTTATCTTAGGTCAACCCTGGTTGACCTGGTCAACCAGGTTGACCCAGGGCCTGGGTCTGGGCTCAGCAGACTCAGTTTGACCCATTGAACACAAGGGAGAGGGTCTTAGGCCCTGACTTGGTCAATTTGACCAAGTCAACTCCCTTGACCAAGCCTGGGAGAAAACCAAGGTCAACACCTGGCAATCAGATTGTATGATCTTAAGATAATTAAACTAATTGTATTATACAGTCGTTAAATTGTACTGTATGATTAGTATATATATTTTAAACAGCTCATCTTGAGACTATTCCATTGTACTGGATGCTATCTGCTTTTTTAACTAATCATACTGTACAATCATAGATCATACTGTACTAACCATTTCAATTAAATTAAAATTTTAGGGTTTTTGGAGACCTTATATTTAAAGTTTTTTTAATTGAAAAAGGGAGAGACTTTTGGTTATTAAAGGAATTCTTTGAGAGAGCTTAGAAAGTGGAGAAGGAGAAGGTGAGTTTTATATGAGGAAGAAGTTAGTATAAAGGTTTTCACACGGTCAGTCCAAGCAAGCTTACACTTGATTCCTCCACAAGGATCTGGGGATCTGTAAATATTTCTTTGGAGAGAAAAGCTTTAAGGTCAAAGGTCAAGGTTCTTTACCTTCACTAGGAGGGTGAAAAAAAATTGCAAGGTAACCTTCACTAGGAGGGTAAAAAAGCTTCCAGGTTCACTGCTGTCACCAAAAGGATGAAAAGAGCTTTCAAGATTCTTGCCACACCAAGAGGGTGAAAAGGATTCTGGTTCTCTACCACACCAGGTTAGTGGAAGTGATTCTTGTAAGGGCTTCTCCACCTTGCTATGGAACTAAAATAGAGACACTAAGAGTTAGTGCAATACCTAGAGAGGAGGACTCCAGGGAGTAGACGTATGTCATTATTTGATTGAACCATTATAAAACTCTAGTGTGCACATTCTAATTTTATTTTTATATTTTATTTTATGTACTTTACTTTTCTATAATTTATTTTTCTTTAAAATATATGTTGAAAATGGCGTGGTTGATAATTGATTTGATTAGATTATCATCATCATTGTGATTATTGTTATTTTTATTAGCTTCCACTTCAGGTGATCAAAATACTTAATTCAAGTTTTTGAAAATATCAAAAAGACCTTTTCTTTGTGTTAAACAAATTTTTAAATAATTAATTCACCCTCTCCCCTCTTGGTGTGCCAAGGGCAGTTCAACGAGGCTTAAAACCATCCATTAAACTTTCATATACATCATATATAGTACATTATATGGCGGGAGTTAGAAGGATCAATATTACATGTTCGATTAGTTGGCTTGACCATAGTTAGCGAGCAATGTAGGTTGGAAGGATCGTAGTGGGGTGATAGTGGTCAAAAGGATCATAGTCATGTGACAAAGGTTAGGAAGACTATAGTTGGGTGACGCTGGCCGAAAGTACCATAGTTGGTAGGCGACGAAGGTCAAAATGACCATAGATGGGTGGCGGCGGTCGAAAAGACCATAGTTGGTGGGTGATAGAAGTCTAAAAGACTATAATCAGGTGATAGTTATTGGAAGGACCATAGTTGGTGAGTGATAGACATTAAAAAAACCATAATTAAGTGACTGGGGTTAGAAGGACAATAGTCGATGGGTGACGGAGGTCAAAAAACCATAGTTAGGTAACGGTGGCCAGAAAGATCATAGTCCACGGACGATGGAGGTTAGAAAGATTGTAATCAGGAGATGGTGGTAGGAAGGGTTGTAGTCAGATGATGGTGGTTGGAAGGATCAAGGTTGGTGGGCGACGAAGGTTGGAAGGATCGTAGTTGGGTGATGATGGTCGGAAGGACCATAATTAGTTGGCGACGGAGGCCGAAAGATCATAGTCAGGCGATAGAGGTCAGAAGGACTGTAGTCAAATGATGATGGTCGGAAGGACTATAGTCATGCAATAATAGATGGGCGTGCAGGAATCTGTTGATAATTATTGGTCGGGCATAAGTTTGGCGACAGTTGGTGGCCGAGCGAAAGTTTGGTGAAAGTCCAATGATGGTCAGTGGTTGAGGAAGAGTCTGGTGGCAAAAGAATTCTCTAATTTCTTTTCCTTTCCTCTCTTCCTTCTCTTCCTTTCTTGGTCCCCCTCTCCTTAGGGTGAATGAGAAGTCTATTTATTACTTTCTAAGAGTGGCATGGCTAGTAAATAGGGGAAGAACAAGGGCACATTGGGAGTGGTTCAAATGGCTGGCCGATATCAATTCCCTTGATTATGTTCCATTTATCGAGTATTTAATACCTTAATGATGTCAGAATTTATCTAGCTTCGGCTTGTTAGATTCATCTCATTGTGCCACTCAATTTGACTATAAGCATGTAATATTTAAAAATTATTTGATCATCCAATTTATAGTTTGAACCTTCTAAATGAGCTTTGGGTCCTTAATTTGGACTCATTTGGGCTGGGATTGGGTCAAATTAGGTGTCATTAGGTTAGCCTTTTTGAGACGTTAAGTTTGACTATAAGTTTGATGAAATTGGAGTTTGGATCATCCAGAATTTAATTTTGAAAGTTTCCAATTCATAATTGCCTCAAGATTCATGACTAATCACAAAATTTTTTTAAAGATGTATCAGTTGCCCCTTTATTTTTAGACGATGAAGCTCAAAAAGAGTGAAAATATGTGTTACAACTTCTAAAAAATTCTTAATGTAGTTCAAAACTTCAAAACAGCTTGATCATACTATAGAGCTCTCAATTAGCTCCAAAGGTATCAAAATTAAGTCTCGAACAATAAAAAATAGTCCTGAGGACCCTAAAAATATCTTAATCAGGTTGTCTAGGACAAAAATCAGTCTCAGAAGTGCATTGGTGGCCGAGCTGGCCAACTGTCGCCGGTGGCAGGCATGCGCTATTGTGCGACTAATGCAATGAGCATTGTGCGTTTTGGTAATCAGTTATTATCGGCTTTAATTATAAATTTTTTATAGTTTTGCGAGCGGCCACAATACCACTTAGCTCTAAATATTTTTTTAATAATATTTTTCATAATAATTATTTTTTATTTTTTTATTTAGAGTTTTAAAATTTTTAAAACGGGGCCCAAAAATTTCTAAAAAAATATTAAAAATTTTTGAAAAAAATTTTAGAGGCAAATTTCCCCCCTACTTTTGAATCATTTTCCCCCTTTTTATACCTATAAGTACCCCCTGGGGCAGGGGAGAAATTGTACCATTTCTTCTTCTCCTTTCCTCTTCTAGCCTTCTTACAATAAAGGCCTTCCACTATCTTGAATAGGTGGCATCCCCTATTAAGTCTAGTGCCCCTTTTTGTGTAAAAGGAGCCTATCATTATCCTCAATCATCTATTTTTTCACACACTCCTTTCTGTATTATAGGCATTCCATTACCTTTGGATAGGCAGCCTCTGCTATCTAAGTTCACTGCCCCTCTATGTATAAAAGAAAATTTCCTCTCCTTCCATCTTCTTTCCCATCAAATTTCTTCCCATATTAAAGGTATTTCACTATTTTTTATGCGTGATATCCTTTATCAAGCTTCACTACCCCTCTTTCTGTAGAAGAAGTCCTGATGAGAGGTTATTTTATCACTTAAATTATCCATGATAGAATAATTTTAATCACCTCCTATATGAGAGGGTATTCTAAAAAGATCTGGCGATAATAGTGCCCGAGAGGAGAATCGATGATGGGTGAAAATTTGATGATGATTTAGTGATAGTCCAACGGTGATTAGCAGTCGGATGGAAGTATGGTGGTTTTCGATGACCAGGAGGAAGTCTAATAGAAATTAGCAGCTAGGTGGAAGTCTGACGGTGATCGGTCGCTGGGGCGATGAGTTGAAGGCACTAATTGGAGGGTGTGCTACTAATAATAATCGAGCGAGGGGCCGATGATGGCTGATATAAGGAGAAGGGTTGGTAATGGCCATAAGGTAAAGGGTCAATGATGGCGGTGATCGAGTTGTACTCTATTGAAAGTAGTAGGTATCCATATTAATGGGAGATGAATAGTGAATGGCCTTACATAGGTGGTCAGGTTATGCACTAATGGCAGTAGTATAACATATACTAAAGGTGTCAAATGAGAGAAGGTCTGTCGGGTCTCCAATCTTTCCTTCAATGATGGTCTATAAGAAGTTTAATGTATTGAATAATGTGCTGATCATTACCCTAAAAAGGCCTTCCAACAAATGTGCTCCTCCACTAGAATTCATTCCAGTATACATGATATTATTGATAAAAGCACTATAACCATCTTCACTTTCAAATTCTTGTATTAGATAAAATTGACTGTATGTTTGAGACTGATTATAAACTGTACTATATTAACATCATATAAATCTAATATTATTATATATAAATTTGAGATATTTGTATGAGCTAAATTCTTATTTTTCATTTGAAATGAACTTGTCCCCTAGAGGAAACTAAGTCATTTATATGTCTTTGAGATATACTTTGATATATTGCCCCCTGTGTCTTTTGAGAATTTTAGCCTTTTGATGTCTTTGTATACTTGTACCTTTTAAAGTTTTTAGCCTTATAAGATCTTAAATGTACCTATCTCTTGAGGCTATTTATCTTGCTAAGGTCTTTGAATGAGTGATGACCCCGTTAATCACTTTATCTTATGGAGTCTTTTTAGTTATGACCACTAGCTTCCTTTCGAGGCTACCTCATGGGTAAACCATCCTGGGGTTGTTTGCTAAAGTATAGTTCGTATCAAAAAGGTTGAGAAAATCCTTAATGGAAGTTTAACCTATCTAATGTTATTTATCATAACATTGCTCAATGATATTAATATATGTATAAGAGGCCGGGAGAATCCACCAAGGACATATGACCTATCTGAGGTTATTTATCAAAATATTGCTCGATAACATTAACCTATGTGGAAGAGGCCAAGAGAATACAACAAGGATGTATGACCTATCTGTGGTTATTTATCAGAGCTTTGGTCGATGACATTAACCTATGTGGAAGAGGTCGAATCGAGTCCTATTGGGATCGATTATGTATTGATTGGGATGGGGAAAATATTGTGTGTATACCTAATCAAAGGTGAAGAATGGTCTATCTTTGGACCGTTACTTCCTTTTTTAGGTCTAATTTAAGACTTTACCTAAGGAGTAGAAGTCCAACTAGAGATTGTATAAAGCTTGGGAGGCATCCTTGCATTTATTGGGAGTTTCCACATATATTATCTTAGATATTAAAAGTATTGGAGAAAATTTCTTAGCCACAATTGCCTTTGATGTTATAGCCAAGGTTGCCCCCCAGTTCAAATTTACTTTCCTGAATGTGATGCAGCTATGGCTGATAACAAGGAGAGATAAAATAAAACATGTTTGTTGTTGCAGAGAGAATGCACTTAATATTGAGAAACTCCATTTTAATTTTATAGAAGATTATGGTAAAGGATGACTCTGCTTTAACTGTGCTAAGGTCGTTGACGTGAATAACATTTTGAGATTGCTGCAAAGGTTGCCCCCCAAGCATGAATCATGTTCCCACAGACAGTGCCAGCAATCCTCAACTAATTTTTTATATTATTACTACATATTTTTTCAATTCAAATGTAGACTTATTTTAATACACGTCATAGATATAGGAGGTTAGATATGCCTGGTATAAATAATTAAGATAAAATTATACTCATAAATTCATATAACATATTTTTTTGATGAAATAAATAAATATTAATTTTTATATTATCTCAATATTTAATTAATCACATCCATCTCAAACTAAGATGATGAAATTTGTAATTTTAAACTTTTGATAATTTATGAGATCCACTAAAATGACATTAATATACTATATTTTATTTTTAATGATGATTTTATTTTATTTTTAAAAGTATATCTGACAAATGTTATGAAATATTATTATGAGGATATGGCCTGGAATTTAATAAATCTATATATTTTCAAGCTTAATAACTCTAATGTGTAGGTAATAAGTATGAGATCATAAAAAAAATAAAAGATGGAAGAAATGGCATTTTGGTGTGTATGAAAATTAATCTTGTTGTGTACTAGAACATTCATCGAGGTAGAGAGATGAAGAGCATAATATCTTAACTTTGAATGAAAATCCAGCACATAAACATATAAGAGAGAGAGAGAGAGAGAGAGAGAGAGAGAGAGAGAGAGAGAGAGAGGTGCGAAAGTAAAAAAGAGACACCAATTGGAAAACCCTGAAAAGGGGAAATAACCATGGGGCATGGCCAAGTTTGAATGAATCCACTAGCATTTATAATCAATTATAAATGAGGGTCTTCCTTAGGGGAAGGATATGATTTAATGTAATAAATATACATCATATATAGTGAATTACATGGTGGGATTTAGAAGCATAAGTGTTGACATATTCATTTGGTCGGCAAGACCATAGTTGGCAAGTGATGTAGGTTGGAAGGACTGTAGTTGGTGACAGTGGTCGAAAGGATCATAGTTGAGCGACAGAGGTCAAAAAGACCCTAATAAGGTGATGGTGGTTGAAAAGACCGTAGTTGGCCGATGACATATGTTAGAAAGACCATAGTCGAGTAATAATGGTCAGAAGGACTATAATTAGCGAGCGATGAAGGCCAAAAACATCATAGTTGAGTGATGGTGGTTAGAAGGACTGTAGTCGATGAGCGATGGAGTTCATAAAGATCATAGTTAAGTGATAGTGGTCAGAAGGATCGTAGTCGGTAGGTAATAGTGGTTAAAAGGATCGTAGTCAGATGATGGTGGTGGGAAGTATAATAGTCTTTTGACCATAATTAGTGGATGGTGGAGGTCAGAAAGACCATAGTCAGATGACGGTACTCAGAAGGACCATAATAGGTAGGCGATGGAGGTCAAAAAGACTATAGTTAGGTGACTGTGGTCAGAAGGATCATAGTTGGCTGATAGTTGTTAGAAGGATCATAGTTAGATGATAGTGGTTGGAAGGACTATAGTCGTGCAGTGATAGATGGCCAGGCAAGAATCAGGTCATAATCGATGGCCAGGAATAAGTTCGAAGATAGTTGGTGGCCGGATAGAAGTCTGACAACAGTCCGACTGCGGTCGGTAACCTGGCGGTGGTCGAGGAAGTGTCTAGTGGCAATAGAATTCTTTGATATCTCTCTCTTCCTTACCTCTCTTCCTTCTCTTTCTTGCTTGGTCCCCTCTCCTTGGGGGGAAATGAGAGGTCTATTTATAATTTTTTTTTTTAAAGAGTTGCACTTGGCATATATTAATAAGAAAAGCAGAAGTACAGTAATAAAAAAGCTCTCCCCAAAACAAAACAAAAAAAAGAAAAAGGAGAAGAAGTTACAAAAATGAGAGCATCCCATACACAATTACAAAACAAGGGACAAGCAAAAAGAAACAAAAGGACCCCCTCAAGTGAGAAGGAGAGCCCCTTCAAGGGTTTGTGGTCTGTACAACAACTATTGAGAGGGAACCACTCAAGAGCGGAGAGACAAAAGTAAAGGAATAGAAATAGCCACAAGGGCTGAAAGGTGTCCCATTGCTCTAGCAAAGGGCCATTGATGTTGAAGCACCCATGACAAACTAATGAGAGGGGACAACTTATTTGTCACTTGAGGGGACCAAGTCCCCTCCTATAAATCCTGAAGTAGTCTTCTTCCTCTTCCTTGGTGAGAGAGGGAAAGGTCCAAGTTGTATCATGTCCCTAGCTATGGAGGCCCTAGTAACCATAGGATGTTGCTTTAGAAAGTTGAGGATTCTATGGGAGGTGGCTTCCAACTGTTGCTCCTTAGAAGCTGAGAAATTGCTCGGCTGAAGAGTGTGACTTGGCAGTGAAGCTTGCTCCTTCTTGGGCTTACGGTTACCTCTCTTCCTTCTTTTGACTATGTTCTAAGCTCCAAGCTCATCCTCTTTGATAATGGCTGCATCAGCAAGCTGGTTGTATGGAGGACCTATGTAGAAGTATCGGCCTTGGGAGGAGGTGGAGGACTCATGGATTCCCTAATCTTGTCCTGAGGAGTCGGTTGCTTAGGAGGAGTGGGGGAGGCGACAAGGGGCCGATCCAGGACAACTTTGATGAGTATGGCCTATGAGACCGCAAGCAAAATAGAAATTGGAAAGGCCTTCATACTCAATTCTTTGGAAGAATCTGCCGTGCAAGCCGTTGATCCAAATCCTAGGTAGAAGTTTTTGTGAGAGGTCAAACCTTACACAAATGCGAGCATATGAAGATCTCCCCAATGTTCTAGTGTGAGCATCCATTCAAACCGGTTCCCCGAGCATATTGGCGAGGCGGGTGATATTGGAGATATCCCAATACAACAATGGGAGTTGGGGAAACCGAACTGAAACTGGTGAGCGGAGGCCATGAAGAGAGTTTGGCAAGGAGTTTGGAGTCCATTTATCCATCCCATTAATGTTTCCTACAATAATCCAGGGACCACTCACAAGGACTGTATCTCGAGCTTCAGCACATTGGAATAATCAAATAAATGAATTAGGGGCCGTAGTGATTATCTGCAACTCCCCAAATTTGGTACCATCTTATTTTAAGCTCGCTCATAATATAGGGGAATGGAATATGTCTCCCAACAAGCTTGGCTATGAGGGCTTTCTCCAACTGTGAGTTGTTTTCATTTACTGCACTTACTACAGGTTCCATTATTAGCCCAACCTTGGCTAAAAAGATCTCCTTGCTTAACTTGTCAAGAGGAACATGTTGGAGCTTGTTCCAAGAAAAATTCCAACTAAACACACGTCCACCAGGCTGAGAGGGAGGAAGGGACACTTATTTTTGTTGTGTAAGAGCTTCGGTGGCCATTGGGGCAATAGCACAAGCACCTTGTGTGCAGCAACCTATAGCTTCAATGTTAGGGGTGGTAGGAACTTGTGGTTGCCCACACCTACACGTGGAAAACTCAAGCTTCCTAGAGGAAGCACATCCCAGTCCATAAATGGTCAAACCAGTAGCATCGACATCCCCACTTGGGATGGAAGAGTTCACGTTACAGACCTGGGCGGGAGGAAGCGGTGCTTCTACATATGGCACAGACGTGTCAGAGAGGTGGTCTTCAGCAATCGGGTCATCCTCTAATGGGCTTCTGTCTAATTCAAGCATTGCATCCTGGAGAGGGAGCTCCTTTGACAGGCTGTGCGGTCCATAGGGTTGGACGGACACAGAAGTGTCAGGCGAAATGGCTTGTGGCTCATGGTGCTATAGGTCCGAGCTTGAATGAGCTGCTATGTCATCCTCCATATCCTCCATCAAATCTGTATTGGCTTCGGACTGCTCCATCTCATCTTCAGAATGGTCCGAGCCATTATCCAAACTGCAGTCACAGCCAAAAGATGAGGCTTGCGAGTGAACGGACTTATCGAGCTGAGTATTATCTTTGAGGGGATGGAGACCTACTCGAGTGGAGTTGCGGTTGAGGTCGTGAGAAGCTTCCGAGCAACTGCAAACCTGGTTAAGGGCGTCATAAGTTAAGGGGGTCATAATCCTACATGAAAACTTCCCAACAGTAGGAGCGAGGGTAATAGCTGTCCCTACAGCGGCAGAAAGGCCGGCAGCCACTAAATAGGGAGAAGAATAAGGACACATTAGGAGTTGTTCAACTGAATGGCTGATATTGATTCCCTTAATTATATATTATTTATTGAGAATTTAAGTGCCTTACTGATTTTAGAATTTACTGACCTTGGGCTCATTTGATTTGTCTCGTCGAGCCGCCCGATTCGATTATAAGCATGCAACATTTAGAAGTATTTGATTACCTAATTTATGGTTTTAACCTTCCAAATGGGTTTTGGGTCCTCAATTTAGACCCATATAGGCATGGATTGGGTCGAATTTAGTATCGTTTGGTTAATAATGAAGTTTTGGAAACTACACGCATCACCGAGCAATGGGCTACAATCTCGTAGCATTATTCCTAAAACGTAGCATGTTCATGCATTAGAGGCTGCAATTATAATACTATGATCAACATAAAAACTGTTAAGCAAGAGGCATTCAACTGGCTAGTCAAACATGACATATCGAAGTGGACCCTCCTTTTCGATGAAGGCCAATGCTATGATATTATGATGAAAATGCATCAGAATGCTTTAACAAAGTTCTTGGATGTGCGCAAGGCAGGGACTATCCATACAAGGTCTGATCATGGCTATCTACTACAATCTTGTAGCATTATTCCTAAAACGTTTGGGGGAGGCATCACATTGGATTGAGCAAAGTGACTCAAACTGCATTCCATGAGCAAAGATTAGCTTACAATGCTTTGAACATGAGGCTCGACATTGTCGTGATCTATTATGATAAGCAATCAAGAATTCAAAGTTTTTGATATATCTTGTCGGGTGTAGGTTGAGATTAAAAGTATAGATGTATGCACACATACATAAAGTAAGCCTCTGCTATATCACATGCTATTGTCCACATTATTACTATAATCAGAGCAAGGTGCTGAGATTACAATGCATTTGTATCATCTTACTACATACTACAATTTTATAAGGAGACCTACCCTGGATTGGATTCTGTTTGTCAATTGAAATTCATTCGTTTAGATCATAATCTCGTTACAGCATTAGTCGAGAGATGGTGTCCATTAACTAATACTTTTCACCTAACAATCAGGGAGATGACCATTATGCTCAAGGATGTCCAAGTATTGTAGAGAATCATATGATGATTTGTCTTTAATGATTGTAGCATGTTCGTGCATGTATTTTATTTATGATAGATTGTTTTCTAATATCAGATACATCACTATCACATGTCGCATTGTAGTGGCTCCCTCCACAGACAAGCTTGGACCCATTTGGGAGGTTGTCCATTGGTAGTGCAATTCTCAATATAATTATAATCATAAAATCCTAATATATAAAAATTTTACTAGAATATTCATTTAAAAATATAATTATTTCAATAATTAATTTAAATTTAATGCATTACTTAACTTTGGTTTAATTAATAATGTTTAAATTAAATTTAAATTATCTAATTAATAATTATTAAATCAAATTAATATAAGAGAAGGTTAAATTACTTTAAATCTTTTATATAGTCATTATTAGTATACAATATTAAAAATTAATTTATATTTAATAATTAATCAATTTTTGAATTAATATATTAATATTCAATGTTTAATTAAACTATTAATTTGTTAACTAATAATCCTACTTTTGAAATATATTATAATTTAAAATATTTTGTGATAATATTAGATTAAATTGGTGATAGTATATTTATTAATTTAAATTTTTTACTATCTAATTCGGTTCTTAATTTGTTTAACTCAATATCTAATTAATTATTTTATACTCGCTTAATTCATTTTCCTTAACTATTACGTACTCATATCATACTCCCCTAAATAATTAAATTAGGAAAGTTGAGGATCACCTCAAATGTTTGCGCATTCAATAAAATATTTCGAATGAAATGTCAAAGGCCAACAAGGAGGGGCAAAGAAGCTCCTAAGAGTTCGCGTGAGAGAAGTCAAGGGTGAAATTAGGGTTTCTCACCTTCTTCCGTCTGCACTACTCATCCACCACTTGGGGAGGTTCTCTTCTCCTCTTTCCACCACATGGCTGCAAAAAACTTCCCTCCTCTCTCAAATACATTGCTATTGGGTCCTCCTCTGGCTAAGGCCTCAATGTGGGTAAACAACTTCTCTGCTATTGAACAAATTCCTGAGGAATTTCCAATGTCTTTCATTCTACCCAGACAAAAGTTATCTTTTTTCGTCGAGGATCTCATTGAAGGTTTGTCTCTATTGAACCTCTCTCTTATGGGTTACTCCATAGGACAAAGGTTGTATTATGAAAGGCTACTTGCTTCTATGAATAAGATTTGGTCTCTTAAAGGTTCCTTATTTCTGTTGTCGCTAGCAGAAGGGTTTTTCTTTTTAAAATTCACAAACCAAGAAACTATAACATGGTTTATTCAGGAGGACATGGTTCCTATTAGGGAAGCCATTCATTTTACAAAAATGGTCTCCAAAATTTAAGCTAAAGAGAGATGAGGTTGCCTCCATTCCCCTTTGGGTTAAAATCCTTGATCTTCAGCTTGCCCTTTGGACTCCATAGGGTATTTCCAAAATTATGACTTTTATTGGTATCCCTGTCTCTGTTGATTCTTTGACTACCAAACGTACTAGACTTATATTTGCTAGGGTTTGTATTCAAGTCTAAAAAAATTCTTCTTTTCCTGATGTAATCCTTATAATATTGGATGGGGAGGAGATGATGTTAAAGGTGGTGTATGACTGGAAACCATCCCCCTATGAGTCCTGTGATTCTATAGTGTATCCCTCAAATATTTTTCCTTCAAAACCTTACACTTCTTCAAATGAACAAGTCACAACTTCACCATGGGGAAGGAGCAAAAGAAAAAATCCTTGAAACTACAAAGAATCCATTTTAATTAATACCACTCACCAGCCTACCTCTCAATGAAAGAACCTAGTAATCCCATACCATCTGCAACTTTCCCTTCTGATATTCCTATGGTATCTAGTTTACTGTAGGAAAAAGACTTTTGCATTTCTAACCTAAACTACCCTTGAAGAAATCTCCATTTCACAACAAATAGATCAAAGCATGGATCATCAACTTCCTAAAATTTCCCTTTCTAACAAGTTTTCTTCATTGTAAAACAAATATGCTATTTTTCAAACTTCTCAAGACTCTCATTAAGCTGATTCAAATCAAATTGAAGAGAACCTGAATTCCGACAACTACTTAGAAGTTTTTCCAAATGGGATTTTAAATCCTTTACTCAAACATTCTTCCTCAAATAAACTTTCTTCTGCTTCCCCTATTCATACTAGAGCTAAGACTACCAAAAAGGTAAAACAAGTTAATGCCAAACCCAAATGACCATCCCACCTTTTGCATGTTGGAATGTGAGAGGGTTTAATAGCCCCAATAAAGTAAAGAGCTGTAAGGACTTAATCGGCATTCATAAGCTTAATATGTTATGTATATTAGAAGAAAATTTTTTGCCTTCTAATATTTGTGACCCTTGGTTTGTGAATTCTCACAAATTGTTTGAAAATGAAGATAGTTGTCACAATTGTAATTCCTCTTCCCCCGTGAGGATTTGGGTTAAATGGGATCTTACTTCGGTCTCCTTTTCTCCTTCTCTCCTCTCTCCTCAAATAATCCATGGGATCCCTTCCACAGGACATTCTTCTTCCATTCATCTTTCTATCATTTATGCAGCTAACTCTCCTTCAGAGAGACATCTATTATGGACTCAACTCAAAGACCTAGCTATCTCAATTAAGCAACCTTGGATAATTGTTGGTGATTTTAACTGTTGTAGGTTTGAAAATGAAAAGTAGGGGGAAGCTAGTTATAGCAAAGTAATTGGAGGGGCTTAATTTTTTATTTTTGATTGTGGCCTTCTTGACTTATCATTAGTTGGTCTTTTTTACACCTGGTATAACCAAAGAGTTGATAATCCAATTCATATAAAATTGGATAGAGCTTTGATTAACCTGGAATGGTTAAATAGTTTTATGGATGCTTATTACAAAGTTGAATCTCCTCTTTGCTCTGATCATTCTCCATTAGTTATTTTATCCAAGCTGGTTATCACCAAATCTTGTAGGTTTCTTTTTAGAAACTACTGGACTAGGATGGAAGGATTCTATGATGTTATGGTTGAAGACTTCTCTAATTCATTAGTTGGATCTCCGATTGGGTCATTGCTCTCTTGTCTGCAATCTTTGAAGTCTATTCTTAAGAAGAAAAATTGCTCTAATGCTAATTTTCTTTCATGGAAAATTGATGTTCTCAAAAGAAATCAACTTGATTTCCTTATGCAGTTACAATCCAATCCTTTAGATCATGTTCAGAATAATAATATGAAAGTAACAAATAAATTATTGCATTCTTTTCAAGTTACTTGCTCTAAATGGATTTGTCAAAGGGCTAAAGCTAAATGACTTACAAATGGGGAGGAAGATCTTGGTTTTCTCAATACAAAAATCAGATCTCACAAAAATTGTAAAATTATTAAAGAAATCACTACTCCTCTTGGGCATTTTACTAATCCTACGGATATTGTGAATTTTGTTGTTAATCATTTTCTGAGCTGTTTAACTCTCCTGAGCCTTCAAATACCAATTGTTTAGATTTCCCTCTCGTATGATGGTGCCTTCTTCTCTTGCAAATTATCTAATTTTTCCTCTCTCCGATGATGAAATTTAAAATGTGATCTTTGCATTGCCTAAATCGGGTCCTGACGGGTATACTGTTGAATTCTATTAATCAACTTGGGATATCATTAGCTTAAAAGTGTGCAACGCAGTGAAAAACTTTTTTAAAACCTACAAATTTCCTAAAGCCATAAAAGCCACAGCTATCACTCTTATCCCCAAAAGCTCTCATGCTTCTAATATTTCTAACTTTAGGCCTATATCTCTTTGCAACACTTTTTATAAAATTGTTGCTAAATTTCTAGCTAATAGGCTAAAAAAAGTGCTTCCTTTTTTTATCCATGATAGCCAAGCCAATTTTATCCACAAAAGATGTTCCTCGGATAATGTTATTCTAGCCTCAGAGGTGCTGAGGGAATTTAAACATAAGAGAAATCTTTTCTATGCAAAACTAGATATCCTTAAAGCTTTTGGCATGGTATCTAGAGAATTTCATTTTCATAGGATGAGGAAAAAAGGGTTCCAAGAAATTTTTTTGAAATGTATTAAAGGGTGTATTGAAGATGTTTATTTCTCTATTTGCATTAATGGGTCGTTGGAGTGCTACTTTCATTCATCTTTGAGTCTTAGACAAGGTTACCCGCTTTCTCCCCTTCTTTTCAGTATTGTTATGAATGCTCTTTCTTGTATTCTTGAATCAAATATAGAAAACACTTTCTATGGTATTATTAAATTGGCAACAACCTTAATCATTTGCTACACGTAGATGATTTATTGGTCTTTGGGAATACTGACATTCAAAATGTTACTAATCTTAAGCTTATTCTTCAAACATTTGCTGATGCTTCTGCTCTCAGGGTAAATGTTTAGAAGAGCTCTATCATATTCTCTACCAATACTTTCATGTTAAGGAAACTTTGTCATTTCTTGGTATAACCATAATTGAGCCATTCTTTACTTACCTAGGTCTACCTATTTCCAAGGATAATTTGAAAAATGTGCACTTTCAATAGCTTTTAAGGAAAATTCATTCTTTATTTGATGGCTGGAAAGTAAATTTTCTATCTGTTACTGGCAGATAACAATTTTTAAAATTTAGTATTTCTAATACCATAGCATATTGGATTAGAGGAGCCATTATACCAAGGACATGTTGTAAGATTATTGAAAAGCTTTGTTCAAAGTTTCTACTTCATGGTAATACCATTGATAGAAGAATGCATATCATTTCTTGGGAAAATATTTGTAAACCAAAAATTAATGGTGGTTTAGGGATTCCTGCTATTGATGCTCCCTATCATAGCTTTACTTGTTCCTTCATATGCATATTTCTCTTTATGGATACGGTTATTGCTGAGTGGTATAGAATAAAATTCATCTCTCCCTAGAAACCACCTCCTACTCAGTCATCTAAAATGTGGAAGCAATTTGTCACACTTCTCTATTGATCAAAGATAAACTTTCTTTCAATATTGATGCAAATTGCAAACTTTCCTTTTTCTGGGACCCGTGGCTTAATGAAAAAATTATAGCTGAAGTTTTATCTACTCTAAGGCTTTCTGATGTTGCTATTAATTCTTTTATTAATAATGGTAAGTGGATTATTCTTTATCACTTCTCTATCACGGTCAAAACTATCTTAATGACATAAAAATTGCTAATAATAGAGAAGTTTTTTGGGAAGGTATTCACAAATCGGTTTATATGAATTTTTATGATCATTATTTTTCTCAAGAAGATAAGGCATTTTGGCATAAATATATTTGGCATAAAAATCATTCTCTTAGATTCTCTTCATTTTCCTGGATGGCAAGTATTGAAAGGCCTAAAATTGTAGACTTGCTGAATTAGAAGGCTATTAATGTTCTTCCATCTATTCTCTAGGTACTAATGTGGTGGAAAATTCCAAGCATATCTTCTTTGAATGTGATTATTATTTTAATGTGATAAAAGGTCTATTTCCTTTAATATATTTGTTTTTAATGAGACCTACTATTTTCCAATTATTTGATTGCATTGATAATAATCACCAGTCAAATAAAAGAGAAAAGCGGATTTTCTTTTTATCAATATGTTGCATAGTTTATCATTTCTAAAAAGAAAGGAATAATAAGCGATTTTTTGGGAATGGATGGATCCGTCTTATTTGATTACTAAAGTGAAAATGGCTATTCAGTTTAAGATTTCAAAATGGGAAAATAACAAGAAGATCCAAGACTCAAGGAAAACTGTTATTTAAAAAACTTTGGTTCAGCCATGCAAGTTTATTGACCGATTCTCTCAGGACGATGATGATCAAAGCCAGCTATTCATATTCAAACACATGGATGGCCTTTAGGGCAACCATGGGATTTTTAAATTCAAACTGCATAAAAGGTTCCTGTGCCAACCGCTTTGCTTGGATGGCCTTGAAACTAATCCACCCTAAAATTTTTGAGAAGATCCTATTAGGTATCAAAGGAATATGAAGATTGGCTTTGGATAAACTGAGTCCAATTCTTCTGTTCTCTTTCTCTTCTCTAATCTGTTTTGAAAATTTGATAATCTGTTGGTTTTTGATTATTTACTACTTTCTGTTTCTATTTCTTTTTTTTTATCTTCTTTAAATAACTCTTTTTGGTTATCTCTGATGTAACCTTGATTTATCTTATATAAAATGGGCTCTACACCAAAATTCACCCCCCCCCCCCCCAAAAAAAAATGGCAAAGGCAATAAACTATGTTAAATATTTTGAATGTTGAATATGTCAAATATTTTAATGAGTTTGTTTCTACATAAATTTTATTAATTAGGTAACTGCCAGCTCATCTCGCACATGTGTCACGCTCTAGCTGACCCAAAGGCCACAACATATCGTGTCTCATGTGTGAGAGTCACAAACCCTTCATTCCTTTACAATCTTTAATTTTTTTTATCTCATCGAGATTAAACCTTAATGGCGATATGACTGTTATGGAGGTCTTTGCTCAGTCCTCCATAGCCATAGGTGTACGAACAAAGCCATACCTCTCTCACTTCAATGCTTCAGCAACTCTAGAAGCCATCCTTCTCCCCTGTGGCTGGAACTTTTACTGGGTGCGGACTCCGGATGTAGCTCTACGTCCGGAGTCCAGTAGCATCTTGCCAGGTGGATTATCGGGGACCCACCTTTTATTAACCCTATTTACCACATTTACCCCATTACAGTGCACGGCCCGGAAGGCCCTAACCTGTCCCGTTCGTGAAAAATTAAATATTCAAAATGAACCGAAAAATGAACCAATGTGTTTCAGTTCTACTTTTCAAAATCACCTGAAGCATTTCAGTTCTACACAATCGAACGAGCCTATCCGTTTACTCCACATTTATAAGGAAGAAAGAAAGAGTTGCAGGCGGTGATCTTCATCTCCTACAAGAGGCAACTTCGTTTACTCTATTTTTTCTATTGCAGAAATAGGAGGCATGGCTAAGGTATGTTTTTGCACATTTGTATTTGTCAAATTTTTGGTTTACGGTTAGGATTTTTTATATATTATGTCGTGATTTTTTGTTTAAATTGTCTCCTTACTGCTGGGTACTGCTAAGTACCCCCGCTGGGTATCGCTAAGTACCCCCACTGGGTACCGTTTGAGTACCCTGCCTTTGTACCCAGCGGTACCCCATATGGATCCCTCTGTTCATTTGAAAACAGTAAGGATAGGGTTAGGGTTTTTGTTAAATGACACATTTAGGGTTAGGGTTTTTGTATTTTCTTAGAGGAAATTGGTTTGTATGTGTTCACCACTTAGTACCCCATCTGGGTACCGTCGGTACTATGGGGTATTACTAGGTACCCAATTCTGGGTATCACTGGGTACCGCTTGGTACCCATCTGGCTAATGCTGGGTGAACCGTACACCGTCTAAGAAAATACAAAAACCGCTCAGTACCCAATTCTAGGCACTGCTGGGTACCCCGACTAGGTACAGCGGTAATCCTGGGTATCGCTGGGCGATACCCAGTCTGTAATGCTGGGTACCCCCACTGGGTATAGTAGGTACTGCTGGCTATATCTGGGTACCGCTAGGTATATAGTCTATGTACCTAGTTTAGGTAGAGGGTACCCCGACTGGGTACTGGTGGGTACCCAGTTCTTGGTAATGCTGGGGGTACAATCGATACTGCTGGGTATCACTGGGTACCACTAGGTACCCAGTATGTATACCAGTTTAGTTATTATTGGGTACCAAATTAAGGTACTGGGTACCCCGACAGGGTACCCAGTGTGTGTACCCAGTTTAGTTTCTAAATTTTTTTCTGATCAACTACAGCTAATATTGTAGGGATATGTTCCAAAGATTAGTTTCTGTTGCAGGGCATCATCATTTAGAGAAGTATGTGATAATTTGGTCAGAATATTTGGGCAAGACTTTATGGATAGACTGACAGAAATTCAACTACATCACTTTCTTTTGATGCTTCGGTACGTTCAAAACATTCCATTAGTTTACAAGTTGCTATCCTTTTGGGATTTGAAGAAGCAATGTTTTATCATCAAGGACCGTAAGTTACCATTCACCGTCGATGATGTTTTTATGATCATAGGATTGCGAACAGAGGAAATCTTGAGGCAACATCAGCTTTGCTTGAGAGATGAGTGTTGCACTTGAACATAACATTTTTGATCAGCAGGATAAGGATGCAAGATTTGAGGCCATGGAGAAGTTTTTGGCTGAGAACTTTCCTGCATTCAAACCAATTATTCCAGGATAGCAACCAGAATCTTCTTCAAGGACTGTGACAGATGAGAAGAAGAGTCCCCCTCCTACTCCTATTGCTACTCTAAATATTATTCTCATAGATTCCCCTGTCAAACAAGATGAATCGAACCAACCTGATCTGCCCAAGTTTGAGGGGTATCATGTGGATGATGGGCTTTCTTCAATAGCCAGCACCGGCATTGCAAAAAGGGTGCGAAGAAGGGCTGACTGGAAGCCCAAAGAGGTTAAGACACCATTCATAACTGGTCAGAATAAGAAGAGAAAGACTATGTTAATAAAGAGAGCAGTTGCAAGGCCTCCCCCTTCTACTACTGATATCCTTCTAGTGGATAACATAAAATCACCAGAACCCAGACCAGCAGCTGCTAAATTAAATTATCCTGGGATGGCATTCATAAGTGAAGAGATGAAGTTCATAGAGAACTGTCTTCAGAACTATATTGATAAGTAAGTATTTTGTTGCATGAGGTACTGCTGAGTACCACTCGGTGCTGCTTGGTGTACCGTTCAGTACAGGTGGGTACCGCTCGGTACCGCTCGGTACAGGTGGGTACTGCTTGGTACAGGTGGGTACCCATATTTCTACTACTGACCTTTTCTTTTTTTGCTCTCCTTTTACATGGGTGAACTAATTTATTCTGCGGGGACCTTCCATATTTTTAGAAGTCAGCTAGACAAAATGTTAACGGACCAATACCTCGACAACAACCACGATGAGGCCTTCGCCATTTTGCTTGCTGAGAAGAACAAACTTCGTCCAGGCCTTTACCATCCATTCATTTTTTTTTCTAGCATACATTGGGTAAGCTACGAATTACTAAACTTGTTCCAACATAATTATGTATAACTTATGCTAATATCCTTAAATATTTTCCATGATAGGGATCTACAGCATATAAGTATGAAAGCAAATGATTTGTTTCCCATATCAGTAAGGAGTTGGTTCTGGCTTCTAATTTCTTGTTTATGCTAGTGGCGGATAAGTCACATCGGACACTTCTAGTTGCAGATTTGAAGAGCTTAACATGGATTTTCTTCAATTTTTCCAACCCGACTCATAGGGCCGTCCTTCCAGATGTATCAAGTAAAAATTCACATATATAACTTAGTGAAGGTTGGTACCGAGCGGTACCCAGTGGTACCCAACGGTGCACATATATATCGAGTGGTACCCATCGGTATTGATCAATGCCGAGATGCTGGAGTTGAGTTTGTATAGGACAACATCCGAATATTGTCATGAACTCAAACTATAAATCTTGCCAATCACTCGAGCTTAGGAACTTCTTCCGCTTGCCTCCAAGCAAACGCTTCTTCAGTAATTTCTTATAAAGATCCAATGTAAATGCATCTTCAACTTCATACCAAGGGCGATAAAGAATTTCACTTTGTAGATCACAAGGTGAATTATCAATGTATTCCAAAAATGCAGCTTCGCCTTTGGGCCATTTTATCTCATGAAATGACGTTGAAGAAATTGAGCACTTACGACGTGAAGCTATTTCTCTAAAAATATACCTTCCACACATCGCCATCCCTACGAATTGAGGAATTTTCTTATTCTGTTAGCCTCAATTGCAATTGCCTCCCTCCATGATTCTTCAAGGACATAATCAGAAAGATCTTGCCATGTATGTACATAACATCTAAAAATTTCATTTGCTTTGGCTCTTTGCTCAAGAATACCATTGTAACAGCTCAACATGCATTCATGTATTCTTGTAGTGGCAATATCTACATAAACCTTCATCAGCATACCTAGATGCAGTTTAGCATCCAGCCAACATAGTTGATAGACCATAATCGATACATGTTCAATGCTCAAGGAAAATAACTTATATAGATGAAAACAACAAACCATAATAAATATCACAACAAGCCATCTTAAATAGCGTTACCCACCAACTAATAATTATAAATATCTTTAGCAACTCATCACTTAGTGGTAAAGTGGTATCGATTAGTACCGAGAGCTGCCGACCGGTATAGAGCTGTATCGACTTAATGGATCTGGCACTACGTTGCAGTACCAAAAGGTACTGAGCGATACCGAGTTGATTTTCCTAGAGCTACGTTTCGGTACCAAGCGGCGCCGAGTTAATTTTCTTAGAGCTACATTTCAATATCGAGCGGTACCGAGCTAGCGATGAATATTACACTAACATTTGATTAAACAGACAATGAAATATTAATGAAAAAATGGAACAGTACAGTAATAATAGCCACAATAAATAATTATAAATTTAAATAAAGAACCATAAATCAATTATGTCTCTCAGAATCAATTATTCCAATCATCTAGCTTAGATATTTAGCTGACGGCTCACTGGGTGGTTGACAGAGAGTATGCTCATTTGTGAAGCATTCTGGTATGCTTGGAAACATAAACTCCCTAATTGGTTCCATAGGTCTGCATTCTTCAGTTGCTGGAGTAGCAACTTCTTCAGTTTTCTTTCTCTTACATTTCCTCTTCTCCCATGGACTCTTCAACCTTGCATTAGAGATACCTTTAGGCCAGCACTTTAGTGGGTCTTTTAATTTTTTTCCCCACCTATATTTGTAACAAACCTATGGTTCTTCTTGCCTTCCAATATCAACTCAACATTTTCAGCCATGTTAGTTATTGCATCTAACATGTACTGTTCAGCTTCTTCATTCCCTTGTCCTCGTGTGCTTATTTGATATGCAAATCTGCTAAAATGATTTCTGAATATCATACCTCCTGATCCTTTATAAGATGTGCTGACATTGTTCCCCCTACATGCGAATGTTCGCCTAGCATAAATGTCTTTTCTAGCTCTACACGACCATATCAGAATTAGGTACTTTGGAGGAATTTTAACTATATCTAACTGCCTTATCACTCTCATATAGTGAGAACATAGTAACCCCATCATATTGACTTACCAAAGTTGTATTGAATACTACCTTCATTTGCGTCAAAATGAATTATCCAATGGTGCAACTGATCAGTCTTCTCGACACTTCTGACATAAAAACTTGATGAGTCACTTGAGGCATGATCTATGAACATTCCACCAACACCCTCTAAGAACTCCCCATCAAAGAATGAATATAATTTATGTGAGTAAAATCGAGCAGCTTGCTTGAGTATTGGACTACTTTTGATTATAGGTACAATTTCAGACTAGCTATATTTGAAATCTTCATCCTGTTCATTCTGATGCCATGTGTTCATCACCTTCTCTAACCCTAAAAAATAATCAGTTATACTGCTTGTCACCTTAATAATGCCATGACACACCATGTTAGTGGATTCACTACACTGTGTTGAAAGAATACCAAGGTTAAAACAACTCTTATTAAATGTTGTGGACCATTTCTTCCTTATTCTGTAAAGCTCTTTCAACCATTCATGGTTGTAGAGGTCCCCTTCTTTAATCATTTCAGCCCAAGTTCTATCAAAATCCTCCTCAAAATCATAATTATTTAAACATCTGTAAAAAGGCCTCTAACTTTATTGTTGCTATTGAAGCAACACACCTTGGACGGGGCCTTCTTACTGATGTGCCATTGGCAAAGCCTATGGCATGTTTGAGGTAATGTAATCTCTATTTCCCTAGCCATTGCTTGGTCCTGATCAGTAAATATTGTAATCGGATGTTTATCACCTATTATTTCCAAAAATGTTCTAAATAACCATGTAAATGATTCAATGGTTTCCTCCGATAGAAATGCCACCCCTAAAAGAACTCTGCCAATGATTATTAACTCCAATAAAGGGTGTGCACGCTAGATTATATTTATTAAGCCTATAGCTTGTATCAAATATTATCACATCTCCAAAGTAGTCATAATCTATTCTCCCCAAACCATCAACGCAAAAAAAAATTCAATAATCATCATCCTCATCAGTTTTGATGTCCCATGCAAATATGTTGTCATGTACAAGTCATTCTTTAAATAATTCAATTAGGGAATTCATGTCCCCATTCTCAATCTTCACTCTTCTCTCTTTTTGAATGTAGTTATATGCATCCCTTTTAGAGAAACATAAATTCTACACACGTCCTACTTCATCAGCTAGGTATGTAAATGCATCAACGGTTCTTATCCTGGCTTCAGTCATTGATTTAAGAACAGATGCTTTCTCATCACTGATATTCCTAGATGATCTAAGCAAATGTTGATCTTCATGACTAGCTAATTCGTGATTGTGGTTCTCTATGCATTTTTGTACCGTCCATACTCCATCTAGGTCCACTAAAAATCTAATCATTACGGGACACCTGGTCCTGGTATTGGATTTTCTATATTTTGATTTAGAGTTTAAATTAACACCCTTCTTAAATCCAGCTTTCGAACAGACAAAGTCCTTGAATCTTATTCTTCTCGAATTAGGCCAATAATTGTGATGTTCTTTGCGAATAACAGTATGAGCGTAATAATAATACATCTCATACACTTCCTTCTCACAGTTACGAAAAACCAGGGAAGAAAATAAATTATAAAAATAACACTTAGAATTTAACTTCGGAAAAAAACCACACCGATGCTTCCAGTACCGAGCAGTACCGAGCGATATCGAGCGGTACCGACCGGTACCTAGCTGTACCAATCAGTACCGACAGCAAAGTAGTTTAGTGGTACACAAGTCTACAACAACGGTGCACACCATTTTAACCAATAGGTGCCAAGTGGTACCTAGTAGGAATGCTGCGGTACACGAGCTTCACACACTAAAAATGACTATTTAGAAATCACTCTAGCTTCTTGAATTCTTGAAAAAAAAAGAATAAAACCTCTTCCAAATATTATATTTATCGATTGTATCTCCGACTTCTTTTCGGTAGTTTGCTTAGGTACTTCTTCCTTATGCAGCTCTTGCGTAACTCCTCCCATATCCTCGTAATATTTGCCATCCTCAAAACTGGATTCCATCTTCATAGCCTCCCCTCTCTTCTCTTTCTCAGCTCTTTAGTGAGGAAATAATGTCATGCCATTATAAACAAAACCCTAATGATTGTCGCATTTTTTTTCGCAAATGGGGCGGGTCGGGTCGTCTGGGCCGCACACTGTAACGGGGTAAACGGGGTTAATAAAAGGTGGGTCCCCAATAATCCACCTGGTGCGATGCTACTAGACTCCAGATGCAGAGCTACATCCAGAGTCCGCACCCAATAAAAGTTCAACCGACAGTTCCTTATCTTTGTCCTCTTGCTACCTCAAGCTCTGTGGTTTCCATCTCGAGAAGCTCACCATCGCCGTAAAGATGAAGAATTCCCACGAGCTAAAATTTCTTATTGCGGCAGAGACTTACCGGAGGCCGACAGCGGCTTGGAGGAGAATGCCTTATGACTCGAGACAAGGGATAGGCAGCAGGTGGGTTTTCCTTTTTCACCCTCTTTTTCCTTTCCCCTCCTCTTTTGTGTAACTAGGGTTTAACTGCTTTTCAAAGTTTCTTTTCCTCTTGTTTGTTGCATCCTAAAAATTTTTTTGTTCTTTATTTTTGCTAGATTTTTGTAGGAAAATTGAGATTGTTAGCTTTCTCAGCAGATAGATGCCCTCTAAGCATTTTATAAGGAACTAGGTTTCTTGTCCAAGTCAGGGTTTTAACTCTAGGATGACTTCAAAAATTTAGTTCTTCACTGCAAGAAACCTGTGTTCTATCTATCCTACTTTTAATTGATGGAGGAGCTTTTTAAGTGCAGAAATGATCTATGAAGCCATTTATTCCTTTAATCTTTTTCATTCTACCATTGTATCCTTTGCCAGTGACAAAAGCATATGCCTTTTTGGCTTTTGCTGTTACAAAGAAAAATAAAAACCTATTCCAGGATTTCTTTACTTGACTGACACACAGTTCTTATTATAGGTACCACTTGCACGACCTTTTCAATTTTTTCAAATGCTTCATTCCTGATATGTTTCTCTTTACATAGATGGTCTATAGGTGTCTTTTTGTGATTATTCTTCATTTAATATCCTGTAATTTTTAGCAACTATGGCTTATCAACTTCTCCTAGTTTTCACATGCATGTTCAATAATTCATAAATGCATGCATTTTTTAGAATGTCTGGTAATCATATTTAATTTATAAGCATGCATTTAGTTTAAGGGTGTCAATAAATGACCCGACCGCAAACCCCGGTTCGAACCAGACCAAAAAATGTTGGGTTCGAGTTAACCCATTTAAGAAGCAATTTAGATTTGAAGTGTGCATTCTGACTTGTTTAATAAATGAATCGAGTTCGGCTTAAGCCACAAACTCTATTTTGACCTAAAATTGACCAATTTAATATTTTTTCTTAATTTCTTTTATTTAACTATATATATTTTTATTATTGATTAAGTAACCTAAAATATATGATTAATAAGCCAATAAAATATTTTTTAATTAAAACATTTTATTTGGTCAGATTCAGGTTGTTAGCGGGTCAGGTTTGGGTTCAATTTTTGATTTGTTTATTAAACGTGTTGGGTTCTGGTTAACAGAATTTGGGTTGGGTCAATTTTGAATCCATTTTGTGAGATGTCATGTTTGTTGGTATCCATTCTCCTTGTGCTTGCTCGAATCGGTTGTAGAATAGATATGGAGGTCAATAATGTTGTCATCAACATCAATTGTAATGTACCCAAGGTTTGGTCTGACATGCGATACATTAATATTTGAATACTTAAATATGCATAATAATTTGTTAGAAATCAAAAGTCTTGAATTTGTTGAATATAACTTTAAATTATCTTGAACAAATGATTATATTAAAAAAAGTAGACTTCCCACTTATATTAGTTGTCATTAATAAGCTCAATATGGAGAATTCTATATGCATAATAGCTCAGCGTACGCATATGCAAACATTAGACATATAAATAATTTGCTCCCTATATTGAAGATTGAGTATCTCATGAAAATTATAGGAAAATTTTCTGAACGGATTAACTCGCACATGACACTGTGAAAATTTGATCTTTTGTATTCATTTTAATTAAAACATAAATTCCTTAACTAAAATCAATTTTACATAAAAAAACTTCTATTTCAAATTAAATCAAACTAAAAAAAATAGAATTTTCTTTTTGAAACCAAGCCTTCCATTCTCTTTTACTTTATTCTTCTTCTCTTCCTTCCCTTTGGCTACAACAACCAGCCCTTCTATATTTTGGATCTCTTTTGGTTACAAAAATGAGGTGATAAGAATGATGTATGTGCTATAATTTTTAGGTTTAGAAGTTAGTGTTTTTAAGTTAAAAGAATTAATATATAAGTAATTAATTATATCCATAAACCTTATTATTCATAACAACCATTCACATATTTCTTCACTAGCCCTTGCATGTTGCAGAAAGTAGAATTTGATAAACTCTTGCTACTCATTTGTCAGTGTACAATAACATTAATGGAATGACTAGTGTAATTAGATCAATTAACCAAGATGTGATTAGGATTTTAAGGTTAGCATCTTCGTGTTTGTAGCATGAGCATTGATGTTATAACTTAGGTCAATTAATTGAGATGTTTCAAAATGCACGCTTATAACTGTTTGCTTCTGCTTCCTCTAGGACTTTCAATTAGCGGGAAGTGTGTGACCCATTAATGACAATCATGATAAGTAATTGTTATTTATTATTGGATAGACATCCGTTGTTAGGGGAAATATCCTTATTTCTTATTCTAGATTTTTAGATATTATGTTGTCAGTCCTAGTTTTGAAATTTATTTATTAGTATTATGCATGTTAGATTATAGAGAGTCACTTTAGATGGTTTGGTCACATAAAATGGTAGCCTCCCGATGACCCAGTTAGCAAAGTAGATGCATTAAATTTGCTTATGTTAAGAAAGGTAAAGGTAGACCTAAAAAGACTTGGTTAGAAAATATTAGAAGTGGCCTTTCTTTATTAGATTTAAATGAGAATTTGACTCTTAATAGGACATAATGAAGAAAAATGATTCATGTAGTTGACCCCTCGTAGTAGGATAAAAGGCTTGATATTGTGGTTGTTGTGCATGTTAGAAATCTTGTTTATTGCTCATAATGAAAGTGTCATAATTGGACGCTTCTTTTGGGGAGAATTTCTTGGAACTGGATGCGAGGGATAGGTAGGATTTTTCTTTTTAACCCTGATTTTTCTTTACTCTCCAGTATTGTGTAACTAGGCTTTTTTTTTTGGGCTTTCTTCTTTTCTTTGCTGCACCCTACACACTTCTCCTATTTCTTATTTTTTGCTGGATTAGAATGATTTCTACTCCTTAAGGGACTTTTATTGAACTTGCTAGTATTATTGAGGCATCTATTAATTACTATAAGCATATTTTTAATTTTCCAAAATGATGGCGATGTGACTCTATCCTCGGTCAGTGGGAAGGTTCCAAGAAACCTCATTTTGCCTTTAATTGCCCCAATTGTAGATGAGGAAATTAAGGCTGTGATTTTCTCATTCTCTAGATTGGCTGCTTCTGGTCCGGATGGTTATAGTTTTAATTTTTATGCTTCTTATTAGGAAGTGGTTAGGACTCATATTTGTAAAGCTCTCAAATACTTCTTCCTAAAAAAATTACTTACCTAAAAAGTCAAAGCCATTAGGATTTTTCTTATACCAAAAAACCAACTTGCAAATATTTTTTCCAACTATAGGCCCATTTCTTAGAAGTAGGCTTAAACTCCCTCATGCCTTACATCATTCTTCCTAGTTCAGTATGTTTCATTGACAAAAGAACCATTCACAATATTAAATTGGCTAAGAAAATTCTTGATGATTTGAAAAAACTGAAGGAGGATTGCTTCTTTTATGCCAAACTTAACATCTTCAAAGCTTTTGATACTGTCTCTAGAGGATTTATTCTTATCATAATGCAGCAAAAAGGGTTCCCACCAATGTTCATTAGCTGGGTTAAAGCTTGTATTGAGAATGTCTATTATTGAATATGTATCAATGGGAATTCAGAAGGTTTCTTCTTTTCTTCTTTTGGATTAATGCAAAGTTTTCCTCCTTCTCCATACCTTGTATTGTAATGAAAGCTCTTTCTAATCTTTTTTATAGGGAAATTAATTCTCACAAATACTCTACTACTCATATTGGGGGCTTTCATATTGCCCACCTTATGTCTGTTGATGACCTTCTTGTCTTTGGAAAGGCTAGTATCTAAAACTTACAAGCTTTAAAGGACATACTTATTCACTTTAAACATATTTTTGGGTTAAAAAAACACTACTAAGAGTTCCATTATTTACTTGAACAACACTACCAATCAAATACATCTCAACCAAGTGTTAAATATCCCAAGTTCTAATAAAAAAAGTACCTACTTTCATATACCCATGTCCATTAAAAGAATCCTCATTCAAGATTTCTCTCCCCTTATGGATAACGCCTCCACTCTTCTTGATGGATGGAAAGCAAAGTCTCTCTCTTTTGCTACGAGATTATAGTGTCTTAATTCATTATCTAGAATAGTATTGCTTTCTAGATCCGAGGTGATATATTACCTAAAAGTTGTCATAAATTGTTAAACAAAGTTTGCTCTAGATTCGTGTACTATGGTGACATTTCACCATAAGATGCATCTAGTTTCTTGGTCCAATATTGTAAACCCAAAGAATGTGATGGCCTTAGCCTTCTGGATTTTCCTGCCCTTATTTTTCCTGATAATTGCTCTCTATGTTGGAGACTTTGGGTTGGTCAAAGTCTCCTTTCTAGTTAGTGGCTTGCAAAATATGGTTCTATTTGGACGCACTCTAGGGTAAAAAGCCCCAAATTCTAGGAAATCTTAAATTCTTGTTGGATCCATTAAATCTTAAGTTAAGTATCTTGTCAAAGATGAGGGAAAGTTTATTATCTGGGACTCGTAGTGTGAAGGGAAAAGTTTATTTGAAATCATATTTGGATCCATCCTGTTATTTGGTTTCAATTGTCTTACTCTCTTCTCCTCTATCATTATTAATGGTGCTTGGTGCAATCCTGGGATCATCTCTATTATTATTTTCAATACTATATCTAAAGTGCAGTTTGGCAATACTATGAAAGCTGATACTTTTGTGGTGTGGGTCATTGAATCCCAACTTTAAAAGCTTCATGCAAGCTTACTATGCTAATAATGTTAGGGTCTCTTGGGGTAAATTTAAATGGCATAAAAGATGTTCTCTTAGGATATGGTAGGTGGAGTGCTTTTTTTACTCTTTACCTAGGACAACATTTTTAATGTGATTTCACATATGCTATCCTTTGCAATATCCTTCTTGTTTCTTCCTCCATTCTCCTAAGGCTGAGTATGCTCCATATTTCTGAATTAATTGAACATATGTAGCATGCTTCTCTATCTTCAAAACTCAGATCTATTTTATCTAAATGCTGATTATTTACTTCATTCAGAGGGAAAGAAGTGGAACAATGTTTGGGCATAACATCAATTGCATACCCACTGTTATGAAAAACATCAAAAGGGCCACTAATGTGAAAATAAGATGCTGGGATGTCGTGAGTTTCATTTTAGTGATTTTTGCTAATTTAGTAAATGATGTCTGTGATTTGTCCCTTCCACCATAGCTGGAGCTCGTGGATGGCCTTTTTGGCGACTGGGGCTCTTGGTATTGACTCTCAAAATGATTAGGCATTAGATAGTTTTGGCCTCCTAAGTCTAGAGTTCGTGTTCTTCTCATATTCCTTATGTAACTATTCTTCATTCTAATAAATAGCTTTTTCCCACAATTTAAAAAAAGCCTATTTCCTTCATACCTTCTTCATATACCTGCACCTGGAACTAAAAGGAGAGAGGCTAGCTTTTTGGTTTTACTTTAGGTGTGATGAATCTGATGAGTTGGTTATCGCATGCATCCAGTTAGAACCCAGTGGAGGTTTTGGCTTGATGCTTCCTTCAATCAAGAGGAACCAAAATAAAAAGGCTGCAGCTTTGCTGAAGAGGCTAGCATGCAACCTTTGCTTCAGAGGGGTTTGATTGGGATAAACAAGTAGGGTGTCCAATGGGAGTTAGCCATCCTTGTTATTATTTACCCTCATTTCTTTTCTTCTGTTTTTTATCCAGCTGTCAAACTCCTTAATTATTTTCATACAACTTACAGCTAGCTAGCACACAATTTCCTCTTCCCCTTTATCTTGTAAGAGTTATGAAAGTAATTTTTGTCTTAGAGTTCTTGTTGTTATCAAGTTTAGAGTACTAATTTCAGCAAGAGGAGCAGTTGAGCATGTGAAACAACACCCCTTCAAAAATTTGAATAAGCACCTGAAAGTTTAGCACTGATGTCAAATCACCCATAGATAATGGCCACACAACCAAAGTTACTCTGAATTCCTATAATCTGAGAATAAACAAAGTCAAGATGCTGGATCAGTAGCTTCAACTATAGTTCTTTTTTATCATCATTTCCTAGTTGTAAATATTGGAGAATCCTAGACTGCCATTATCGAGGAGGAAATGTTGTCAAGAAGCTTGAGACTGAGAATTGAAAACAAAGGAAAAGTAATTATAAATTTTGTAGTTTCTAAAATTTCTATAAAACTTCCTGTAATTTTAGAGGCCAATGTCACCACAATTCTCAATGCAAGCTAACAAATCTCCTGGCATATTGGCATTTGAGTATACAGAAATTGGAAAATACATTTATCAGCTATTGTTGGGAATACATTTTCATATAAGCTTGAAGAAAAAATGGAATAAATGCATAGATTCAATTGTAAGTATTGAGAATCTAGATGAGTTGTTTATAGCTGTGCTTGTTAATGTTTTTTTTTTGGGTTCAACAACAATAATCAGGATGCCAAAATAGCTTGGTTGGGAACTTTCGACATATGCTTTTCATTAGGAATTACATTGGTTATGTATATAATGATGAACATAACTCAAAATATGCAGCATCCTGCCACCTTCAAAAAGGTATACTCCTTTCTTTTAACAAAATTTTGTTTTTGAATGTCCTTTTAATATGAGAAATCTTATAAAAAATAATTTTATATTTGACATGTGATCCAAATTTATTCATTTTAGGAATTTTCATGTATTAATTTTGTTAAATTGAAATTTATACATACTAAAATGCATGTAGATTCAAATTCTTTCAAGTTTAAATCAAGGTTTAAAATTGCATAATTGGGTATTGAGGTGTTTTTCGTTTGTGAGGTGAGGCGTAAGCCTCAAGGCATTTTGAGGCGTAAGCCTCAAAATCAAGAAAATTGCATAAACATAAAATGATAAATTTTTTATATACTAATGAGTAAAAAATATAAAATATAAAAGGCACACACAAATCATAGTATTCTTTTCATTAAGAACTCATATGTCATTAGCACTGTCATCACTAAGGGGGTTTTCATTTGAACCATCAGTATGATGAACTGCTCTCTCCCCTTCCTCCTCTCCTATAGAGTCCAATGTCTCCCAATCAGCTCCTTCTTCCTCAGATTCAGTTATCTTCCTCTTCCCTAAATATTTTTGAACAATATCATAATGAATAATAGTGTAATACATTAATAAAAGTCTAAGAAAACTATATTATTTAAATACATTTTTTGATTTGTTCTTTGAGTGGTGGTGGATGTAGATGATTTAAGACCATCAAAGAAATCAACATTTAAATTTTCATCTTATAATTCAGACGGGATCACTTCAACTTCATCATCTATAAATCACTCATCATCAGATGCCACATCCTCGCAAAGCAAAGGATCTTCATCATCCATTAATCCTTTTTTCTTCAAATTCCTATCTCTGAGTCTCCTATTGTACATAATGTACACCAGTGAATTCATCCTCAATGCGAACAAGTAATTTCTCCTCTTTGTATGTACTTGGTTGTAGGTACTCCAATTTCATTCACAGCCAGATGAATAGCATGTCAACCCCAAAACTTTCACAGCAAAACGCTGCAATTCTGGAGTCCCATCACCAAATTGAATCCACCACTCAACTAATATTTATAAAAGAGAGTTTAATTAGTGTGGAAAAATAACTTTTAAATAAATATTTAAACATTAAATAAAATCACCTGAAGATCATTTGGCAATTGTATATTTGCTTGTTGTAATCCAAAAAAGCCTTCTTTGTTCCTAAAAGGTACCAATTGCATGTCAGCATTTGATCTTTCAGTTGCATCATTTATTAGATGATCCATGCAATGATACAATCCTGACTTTATTTCAGGGTTTGTAGACTTGTTCTCTGCATATTAATACTGAGGGTTTAGGTAATAGCCAGAGCATGCAAGTGTTGGTGAAGCTGTAGCTCCCATCTATCATCAATAATATTTCAAATTTCCCTAAAGCTTGCCTCATTTCCTCCTAAGTTAGAGGCAATCATTTCTTTGGTTTCATCCATGGCATTGTAGATGAAACCCATTGCAGGCTTCTTCTCAGCATCCACCATCCTTAAAACTTGAACTAAAGGTCTAGTGGTTGTAATGGCATATAAGACACTTTGCCAAAATCTATCATTTAAAACAATCTTTCTAATCTCTTTTCCCTGAGCCTTCTTCGCCCAAACACAACTCAACCACTGTGTAGATGTGAACATAGCCTCTAAAGGTTGTCTAGCATCCAGCATGCTCTCTAAGGTCAAGTAAAAGGTGGCAAATCTTATTGCTGCTGGCCTTGAAATTTCTTTCTTTGACAATTTTCTCATAAGAGCTAGAACCCAAGAGTGCTTGTAAATAAAATGGTTATTTTTTTTTGCTTTAGTAAGTGTATTTTTATGTTGAGGTAGCTCCCCTAGCTTCTCAAGAATCAGATCTATGCAATGTGCAACACATGGAGTCCAATACAGATGTTTCCTCACTTGCATTATCTGTCACAACTTATAAAACAAAATATTCTCCAATCTCATCAATAATGCTATGTAATAATCCAAATATGAACTCAGCATCTTTGACCTAGTCAGATGTTTCAATTAACCTTAAAAATATAGTACCATAAAGATTATTAATGAGGATGTTGATCAGACTTCTATGTTTGATATCAGACCACCCATCTGACATAATTGTTACTCCTGTTTGGGCCCAAGTACTCTTAATTTCTTCAATACTTTTATCAGTGCTTTCCAACTCCTCCTTCAAAATCCATGTTCTCAAGTCATACATGGTTGGAGGTTTAAACCCTCTCCCAAATGTTGTAATAGGTAGGTGATGTTGCAACATTAAATAGAATTGCATTTTCATAGAAGAATCTACCTATATCCTTACACACTCTTCTCCGTGCCTCCCTTGCATTTTCTGGGGCCATCTTCTGTGTAGTAGGAGGCCTATCCTCTGATGTGTCAATCATATAATGATCCATAGGCCCTCTAGCACCCCTAGATGAAATCGTCTTCATCGAAGAAGATGAATCCCTAACGCTGCACTCACTCCCATAGTAAGAGCCAACATCAACTCTATCCTCAAATTGCTTATGTACAAGATGTTTTGACGTAGATTTATTCATGTATGACTTTATCTCCTCCCTTACAGTATTAAAACCTTTGGAGGATGGAGCAACATTCTTGTGAAACCCTAAAAGGTGTTCATTCATCCTAGTCACACCAGCCTTTACAACTTTGTCACAGTAATTGTATTTTAGATAGACATATATTTTATCACTTCCTCCTACATCCACCTGAGTGCTATGTTTCCATGCTAAATCTTTTCTATGACCTGATGCAGTTTTATCCTTATTTCTGACCATCCTTTATGAGAAGAATAGGAAGTAAATATATTTCACCTTTATCAATAAACCCTAAACTCCAACCACGAATAGGAAGAGCATAAAGTGGTCGGTCGGAGGATACAACAACCCAACTAGCAGTAGAAGAAACCTCCAAGCAAGAGGTGAAGAGCAGCTCTTGTTGCTTCAACACTTAAACCCCGGTAAAGGTTTAAGTCATATGTGCTGCATACTTATGAATATGTCGAGCCGTCGAGGAAGTAGAACACTGCGTATGCTCTACATATTTTTTATGTATATGCTGCATATGTTATGCATACATACTACATACTTTGTACGTATGTGCTGCGTACTTTGTGCATATAAAAGCCCGATGAAAGAAAAGTGTACTTACCGAGTGAAAACACAGTTAAAATAAATATTGAGTGCCATTTCCATTACCACTAGTATATTATATGCCAAAATGGTATCAATCACTATAATGGCGGCAATGCAAAAAGTACTCAGTATTTTTTTAATCTAACAATATGTAGTGAAAAATCTCAAATAACACAAATTGTATTCCATAACAGGTAAGGGAAAATGTAAACTGCGAACCAGCTTATATAGAGAAGATGGTCGATATAGTATGGCATGTGTTAATAATTGGTGTTGGGGGGCCTGACATGTGTTAATAATTGGTGTTGGTTGTGGATTCTTGGGGGGGCCTGGCATATGTTAATAATTGGTGTTGGTTGTAATAATCCCTGGGAATGTTCGAGATTCATGTTTACAATCTATTTTTAAAATATTTGTAAGGCAGTTAGAGCAGTTATAATTTAATGTATCATTTTGTATTAATAGTTAATAAAAGAGATGATCTTGTGTATAAAGTATGCATACTGGTTGTGTTTAGTAATATTTTCTACGTATATTCTGCGAACGCACTGCATATTAACTATGTATTCTCTGCTTATATTGTGCGTACTCTCTTCATATTCTCTGCGTATTTTTTAAAAAATATTAAAAAAATTATTAAAAATGTTCTTTTTTCCTTTAAACAATAAAGAATGTCTATGTATATATTCATAACAGAATAAAGGAATTTTATAAATGATAAAAATTATAAAATAAAAAATATAAGGAACCAATTAAAAAACATTATAACAATTACAAGAGAACCTATTTACACTCTACGAAAAAAATTCAACCAAAAGAATTTTAGAGGTAGGGGTCAACATGCCTTTCTTTCTTGCGGAGACATAATTATGCAAACAGAAGTAATGCAGCCTCAGACAGAAGGAAATATTTTTTACTCAGAACTAAGTCTAAGGCTGCTGTTAGTTTGTGATTTTTTTGAAGATGAGGATAAACTAGTTTTTTAATTCTTACAATTTCACAATCTACTTAGTTAATTCTCATCCTCAAAAGAATCACAAACTTAGAGCAACCTTAGACTTAGTTTCTGAAGTAAAAAATTTTACCTTCTGGCTAAGTTGCATTACTTCTATTTGCATAATCATGAGTACACTAAGCCAAGCATTCCTGCCTTATATAGGGAAAATTAGAATAATGAACAAGAGTTAGAAATAAAATGTCAATAAAGGCTCATCAAAATTCAACCAACCTTCCTAACCATATCTACCACATGTTAGTCCATAGCTAACAAAAATAATTACTCATGTCACGGCCCCCAGTCTTTAAAATTGTGTAACAAGGTAAAATATAAATATTTTTTTAAATTAGCAGTTGGAGCAGTGGTAACTTAATGTATCATTTTGTATTAATAGTTAATAAAAGAGATGATTTTCTATGTAAAGTATGCGCACTGGTTGTATTTAATAATAATTTCTACGTATGTTGTATGAACGCACTGCGTATTTACTATGTATTTTCTACATATATTGTGCGTACTCTCTGTATATTTTTTAAAAACATTAAAAATCATTAAAAAAGTTCTTTTTTTCCTTTAAACAATAAAGAATGTCTAACACTAAACCTTAAACCCAAATCATATTTCTTTTACAACATAATCCTACACATGCTCTGCGTAATTTATATGCATGCTCTGCGTATTCTTTGCGTAAGCTCTATGTGCTCTGTGTAATGTATGCATATGCTCTGCGTAATTTTTAATACACTTTTAAAATCATTAAATAAGTTCTTTTCTCTTCAATTCAATGTAAATAACATTTATACACAGAAATGAACTCTATATGTGAAAAACTAAATATGAAAAATATATTCTTCAATCTTCAAAAATAAATTATATACAAAATATACAGAACTTGTACCATCACTTCAATGATTTACAAAAACATTAAAATATATTTTTCTTCCAATGATTTACAAAAAATTTCATATACCAATTTCGCTCTATACTTTGGCATGTCTTCTTGCCAACTTGTATTATCAGTCCATTTTGTATTGTCTTCAAGACTTATACTTTCCATGTATTTACAAACATACATTGCACAATCTATAGAGTTAGTTTGTTTTGGTACACCAGTAATGATAGAAACCTTTCACTTTCTGATATCACTATCAAAAGCTCCTTTCATTTCAGAATATTGGGTTCTAATCTGAAAAATACGTATAGCAAGGACTAGTTCTATAAATTTTTGAAAAATTTAAGAGTTCATCAGTTTTATCTCGTACTTATGATTTTTGGAACAACAAGCCTATGCTCGCTAGCACGGTGGGGCAACGAATCATAAAAATTCCACCTTTGTTCTTTCAGTAAACCAACCAGAAGGGTCCAGTGCAAGGATTCAATGATTGGTTGTAATAAAATGTTGTTTGAAGTAACATCAAGTTCGGTTATATGGTCGATATGCAATCTGGACAATTTTTCCCTTCCTTTGTAATTCTGCAAGTGCAAGAAGTAAATATAAGAAATGGAAAACAAATATTAAAACTGGTGTTAAACTGAATACTAAGTTACTAACCCAATAGACTGGCGAGATGTATAGAAATTTATGGTACTTGTCAGGCATAAGGTTATATTTCTCATTTAACAAATGGGCGAACAAATCTACATGTTCATTGCCTAAATAACTGTCGCTTAATAACTCATCAATGTCAGCTCTAGAAATATAAAGGACTTTAAAATAAAAGACATTATTGTCCCTACAAAAAAAATATAAAATATACAAAAAATGAGTAGAGAATACGAATAAAATATGCATAGCATACACATATCATATGCATAATATATGTATAACATACGTAAAACCAAAAAAAAATTATGAGTTCATATTAGTTGGAGTTTTTATCTCTGATTGAACTTCTTCAAGCATTCATACATAAAATTTTTCTTCTCAGAACTCAGACATAGAATACCTTTGTAATTAACTATTTGATTTGCATAATAAGGAATTATTTGAATGCCATTGACTAGTAGTGGTTCATTTGGATTTGGGTATGGAATTAGTTACATTTCGGTTAGGATTAGCTCATTTTTGGGGATTGGCTCATTTTGGGATAAGATTTGTACATTTTGGGATTGGATTGGTTTATTGGGAGGAGGGATATCTAATTTTTGTTTATTATTAGAAGATGAAGAGTAGCTAACATATCATTTCTGAGAAAATAATTTACTATGATCAATCTAATTATTGAGCTTGACCTCAATAATTTCTACTCTTTGAGCTATATCTTCAAACTTTCTGCTCAGCTTACCTTCAAATTCAAGAAAGAGTTTTGTGCAGGTTTCTTGGTAGGATTTGATTTTTTTTCTTGGAGAGAATCCAGTGCTTCAACAGAAAACTAAAGTGTGGTTGCTGAGGAGATTGGTGGGGGTCTTGCTGAGGAGGTGGGGTATGATGGGGAGAGTGGTGGGGGTTTGATGGGTGGATGTTTCATGATAAGATGGAGGGCTATCTGAGGGATATTTCTTGATGTTTACCTGATCAATTTCAGCCTAGGAAACTCGCTAGAGGACATAAAAAATCTACCAAATAATTTGTATGTCAGCAAAATTTTATTCTTTATAAATATATTAATTGAAATATGATACAAGATGTACCTGACTTTTTCTTAAATTAATAAATAAATTAGTGACCGCCTCTGTAGTAGATGTAATATCATCGGCCCATCAATGAAAATGGGGTCTTTTGTCAGCATACATAGGAGCATGAATAGCAGTTTGCTTCAAGAACCAAATCTGCATAAGATGAAAGAAAATTTTAGCAAATGAATTATAAAAATTAAATAAAATTTTGAATGAATTTAACACTCGCAATTAGCAGAGGCACACAACCGTTGATGTAACCTGCTGACTTCTTATTTAAAACCTTGGAGGAGGCCTTTTTAAACTCTCCAACTAAAAATTCCCTAATCGATGCCGCCCAATTTATTGACAAAAAATCATATACATTATTTGCTATTCTTTGAAGCAACCGAGATGTTTTAAAGTTATTAAGTTGAAAAAATAAATTTGAATATTAATACATAATAAACATTCTTAACATAGTCTCGGGGGCGGGGGGGGGGGGGGGGGGGGGAGGGGTTGCTTATTCAACTCCAACATATCTGCCTTAATTTTTAATGATGTAACTAATGTATGTGCTAAGGAAAGCTAAGATATTTCTTCTCCTTTATTTGGCAGACTAGAAAGAAGGGCCACTTCATCAACAGTGAAAGAAATAAGCTGACCTTTTAGAATAAAACATTGCTTTAAAATATTCTACCTTGAGATTAGCTCATAAATAAGTGGGACATTTTGTTGAAACTGAGAAAATTGCAAAAATTATATGATCTTTAAACGATTCAATCTGTCCACGACTTCAGGAGAAATTTCCTGAGCAAAATTATCACAGATTGTTTGAAAAGTCAAAACATAACATCGATAGGTAATAGGACGAACATATATCTAAAAAATTGAGGTTAAAAACATATAAAATAAGTAAAAAAAGATAGTCATAAAAAGTACAAAATACTCACAAAATATGCACAAAATACGCACAACATATGCATAGAGTACGCACAACATAAGCATAGAGTACGCACAACATACGCATAGAGTACTCAGTGCTTATGCACAGTGTACGCACATCCTACGTGCAACATTGTCACAAACTACTATATTTTAAAAGTTTGTTAGGGTTTAATTGTTAAAATTTTGTTAGGGTTTAGGTTTCAACTTTTAACATAAACCCTAAACACAGAGAAAATATGATGGCATCAAACATTTAAAAAGTTTCAAGAAGGAACACATACGTATAGTGTAAGCATAAAATATGAAGAACTTCAAAAGGAACACATATGCATAACATAAGCATAAGCATAAAATACACAGAACTTGAACAGAAAACATGCCAACAAATTACCTTTCTCTTTGGGGGCGACGACATCTGAGAAGGAACTGAGTGAATGCTTGAAATTGCTCCGGAGTTAATGCTTGAAATGTATGCTAAAAGTTAAAAACTAAAAAGCCGTGTGAACCGTGAAATTCTTTTTCCATTTTACCTTACCCGGGTTTAAGTGTTGAAGCCACGTCGATAATTCACTAGGCAATCCACGTCGGCAATTGGGGGTCCAAACTGAACAAAAATATATTAGGTTAGTTTTTTTTTTAATTTTTAGAGGTGAACCCCTCGAAACTGTGAGGCGATAAGAGCATCTCAGTAAACTTGAGGCGTACACCTTAAAACCTGAACTATTTCGTGGGCTTTGAGACTTAACGGGGCCATATTGCGCTGAGGCGCACCTCTTATTACGCAATTTTAAACCATGGTTTAAATTTGTTTTTAATTTGATTAATATTTATAACCAATATAGACTCATAAATTGATCTCGTTTGATTTGAAGCTTACATGAATCTAAGTGTTAATATTCCTAATCATTATACTTAAATGCAAACAATCAATATAGCTGTGAGCATGTAAAGATCATTTTAAATGATTAGTCATTGTAGATTTTATAAATTTGGGCATAATGCATGATAAATGGATAGCATCAATTTTGGTATATTATGTTTGCTTGCATGATTATTTTCATGCATCAACTATCACATTGATATTCATATGAATTTTGACATTTTGCCACCTTACATGATATAGATATTTCTCCATGTTACATCTGAGTGATATTTAGTATATATCACATTGACGATATTGATACTTTCCAACTTCCAGTGAGATTCCTCTCTCAGCTATACGAGTACAAGTATAGTACTATATATATATGCCTAGTTAGTCATAGCCCCTACTAAGATATGTTTCTTATGCTCCATAAATTTTCTTTTTGATTTATAAATATGGTAAAATACATTAGAAAGGATTACTTATCCTTTTACAAGATTGCATAGGTTTATAGGATATAAGCCTTGGACACCTAGGAAATCGAATTCATAAATGGGTTTTAAAATGAATACATTGAATATAAATAAAACTTAACTTGAAATAAGATTTAGAATTAAATTATACCAAAGTAATTTCTAAAAGACAAATTTAATTCAAAATTAATAAAAGATTAACTCAATTAAACACATTTTGTAAAATCAAATTGATTTCTCATAGTTAAATCAATTCACTTTATTCACTTTAAAATCATCTTTAAAATCAGATCAATTATACTACAACAACAACATAAAGCCTTTATCCCACTATGTGGGATCAGCTATATGAATCTATTTTCTCCATTGTGTACTATTAAGAGTTAAGTTCTCCTTTAAATCTAATAAAAAAGGGTCATTTTTAATATTTTCTAACCAAGCCTTTGTAGGTCTACCTCTATATTTTTTAACATAAGTCAAATCTAATACACTTATATAAAATCTGAATCAAATTGTAAGATAAACCCAAATAACTTTGAACTAAATCAATTAATTTACAATTATATAAATTCATTCTTGAATTTAAATTAAACATAAAATTAGATCTTAAACCTTGCATGTTCAAATTAAATAAAAGTTAAAAAAATAAATCATAATAAAAAAAATTAAATTAAATCGATTCAAATCTAAATCATAATCAACAAAATTGATTCAAATCTAACCATAATCAACAAAATCAATTCAAATCCCAAATTAAAACAAACTCATCTCAAACCTTTTTAGGTTTCCATGCCTTGATTTGACTTTAGATTATCTAGCAACCATGGGTGCTATTTTAGTCACCTGACTCTAAACTTAAAATCGATAGGTAGTTTACTTGTGTCTTACTAAGCCATAGTTGACTACATAGACATCTCATCAACATTTTTTAAGGTTAAAGTGGATCCTTAATTGGCCTTAAAAAGTTCAATAATAAGTCTAGAAAAATAAAAAATTCAAATAAAATTTCACACGTGCATAAAATTATTAAGAATAATAACTAAATAAATACTTTAATAAACACATCATCTTTTCCCTTAGATTAATAAAATCTCCTAATTGACCAAAAAATAAGAAACTTCATTAAGAATTTAAGAAAAATTAGAAAAATGCAAAATAGATTTTGATAAACTCATAAAATCATAAAAAATAATAAATTGCATCGAGTTAGTCAATATCAAAATAAAAACAAAAAATTCTTTTATAGTATTGTAAAAATGTAAAAAGTTAAATAAAGAAAATAATAAAACATTAAAATTAAAACACTTAATTATAGAATGAAATAACTGACACTAGAACATTAATCAATATTTCAAATCTCTTAATTTATATATCTTAAAACTTCAGGATTTTTTGGAAAACCAAACTAGTGTTTTATAGATAATTGCAGGTTTTATTATAGAATAGTTTGAAATTGAGTCTCATTAGTCTTTTAGAAAAAATTACATTCAAAATCCTTAGTTACAAATTCTTATAGATTGATGTGTTTGCTAGTATAGGATCCACAAATTCAAATCTGCAAAATAAGAAATCAATTTTTCAAAATCTTCTTCTTATCTTAACAAATATATTGTATTTATATATTTATGTAGCTTGATGCCTTTGCTAGGAGAAGGTTAAAAAATTCAAATTCTCAAAATAAAAATTATTTGTTCCTAAAAAAATTTCACCATGTATTAATAAGTATTATCATTATAACCTTCTGCAGCTTGATGTGTATGTTGACATGGGGTTAAAAATTTCTTAAAAATTAAAATTTTTTACTTAAAAAAAAATGTCCATGCATTAATATATATTAGGTGTATCAATGATATATCTGACCTGCCAACCTGACTCAAACTTGACTTAAAAATTCAAATTTGGGTTTACTCGTTTGTTAAATAGGTTGGGTTTGGGTTGAGTTTTTTCACTTGATTATTAAACGAGTTAGTTTCAGATTGACCAGTTGTGGGCCTCAAAAATTTGTGCCCCAACCTCCCCTGCTTTGGAGGAGTTTTAATAAATTAAGTTTCGGGTGAATTTTCAGAAGGCTGATTAGGTTTGTAGATAAGACACTACCAAGAGATTTCATCCTCATTTTGCGAGGATACTTTATGATCTGAGTTCTGGCTTTCTATAGGTACAAGCCCCTATAATTAATTACCCCTCCCGATTATGAGAGAGAACTTTCAATTAAGGCTAGTCATAAATCAGATATGTAGAGATACGTGCATTTGGCATATAGTTGCAGCATGAGTTTAGGTGTTTGAAAGTTTAATATTTAAAATTAGAATTTTCACCATCTTACATTTAAAGAGGATGGTGGGGGGAATGAATGATGAGCTCAATTAAGATCCCATAGTTCCATCATCCCAGGCCATCATGGTCCCTGGCTTACTTAGTTAGCTGAGGTAGTCGACCCAACCTGACAGAAGAATCCTTATCGACAGCTATGGGTTACATCGTCAAAGGGTACCTTATAGACTTGGAGTAGATGTTTGTTTATGGGGATAAATTTGAATCCACCTTAGTTGATAGAAGGCTTTGTGCCCTATCAATTATTTCCTATTGATTCATATCTTAAGGATTTAGTGCCATTGGGGAGCTTACAGGCTTTGGCCATGACCACAATTTAGTGGTACCTGTTGCAAATCTGTTTTGATGATGACAAACATGTCTCTATTGTGTTTTGCTTGGCTAACCCATTTCAGGCACAAAAGATCACGAACAACGTAAGCCAACTCAAGATCGGGTCCAAGTGTGTCTAAGTGTACTATTTTTCTTTTTCTTGAGTCAATTGTAATGTAACTGATCCCCTAGCTAAGTAACCTTGCACACATACACTCAGGGGGAGAGCTTGAGTAAATTAGAGTTTCTGTTCAAATTTTTGTTCAGATCGTCCTGGACGATAGTCACATCGTCCTGGACGATCAAGTAAAAACAAAAACCCTAATTAGGGCGAACAAGTTAAGAGGGTCTGATTAAGCAGATCATCCTGGACAATCTTTGGATCGTACGGGATGATATGCTCAAATCAGAAATTCTCAGCCGCCAGATCAAGTTAGGTAAGTTTTTATTTTAAGATATTTGGTCTGATCGTCCCGGACGATACGTGTATTGTCCTGGACGATTTAGTACAATCATGCCTAAATTAATCTGGTAATTAAGGAAAGCAATTTATATTTGATTGATACGATCATATCATCGTGGACGATCGTAGGATCGTCCCGGACGATCATGATCGTCTAGTGCATTTCAGCTGTACGACCCGAACTGTGTACAGGACGTGTTGGGCACTTTTTGGACTAATCGTACAGGACGATCTCCTTATCGTCCTGGACGATCAAGTCATTTTTTGGTCGTCCAACACAACTTTCTATGGACGACCCGAGCTGTCTTCTGGATGATATTCCTCGATTTACACTAATCATCCCGGATGATCGCAGGATCGTACGGGACGATATGAACAATTTTTTCTACTGATCGTCCAGAAGAGCCAGATCATCCAGGCTGATGCAGCTGATTTTAAACTGATCATACAGGATGATCTATCGATTGTCCTGGACGATCTTTGCCGACCAGTTGAGATTTAAGGCAAATTTTAAGCCCTCCTATAAAAGATATTTTTGTTCCAACAAGAAAAATCTTTTGCCACTTTCCTTTCTAGCGAAACCCTAGAGAGAGAGAGTTTGGGAGAGAGAGAGAGGATCTTGTGAGGGGGAGTTCACGAGGGTTCACGAAGGTTGCTCCAAGCAAGGATCAGAGTCGTCTTCTCCGCTCGTTATCTTTCATCGTGTTGGTGTTCTTTGGGAGAGGATCGTCGGTAAGAAGATCTGAGGTTCTCTTCCTGCTTCAGGAGGAAGCAAAAGGAGGTTAGGTTCTCTGCCTCACTGTGTCGGTGGAAAGGAGGTTTTTGTACAGGCTTCTCCGCCTTGCTATGGGAGCCAAAGGAGAGACACTTTGGTTTAGTGCAATACCCGGAGGGGAGGCTCTGGGGAGTGGACGTAGGTCAAGTTGACCGAACTACTATAAAATCCGGTGTGTTCATTCTAATTACTTTTTGCACTTTTATTTTTCTGTGATTAACTGCTTGGGTAAAAATGTGTTTAATCTTTTCAGTTGATTGTGTTACTTATTTCCACTGCATATCGTAGAAAAGATTTTCACTGTCGCTTTCAAATTTTTAAATAACCAATTCACCCCCCCCTTTTGGTTAGCCTCGGGACTAGTTTATTAGAGCTTAACATCCATATCAAACTTTTAAGTGGTATCAGAGAGGGATTCAAAATTTAAGTTTAAAAACTTTTGAATTTGATCCATGGCTAACTATAATAATCGTAATACTACTGAAGGTTATTCTATTACAAGACCATCGTTGTTTGATAACATTTCTTTTGATTTTTGGAAAACACGCATGTCTACTTTTCTTCAATCAATCGATTATCATATGTGGATGTTAGTTAAAGATGGTTATGAAGCACCAACTAGACTTATTAATGATATTAAAACTGAACTCCCATTTGCAGATTGGACTTTTGATGATCATGATTTAGCACAATTAAATGCAAAATATTTGAACTGTTTCTTTTGTGCTTTAAAATCTGAAGACTATATGCGTGTTTCTACTTGTACAACGAGTAAAGAAATCTGGGATAGATTATGTATAACCTATGAAGGTACAACTGAAGTCAAACAGTCTAGGTTAAACATCTTGTTACATGATTATGAACCTTTTTGCATGAAACCTAGTGAGACGATTTCAGAAATGTACACAAGGTTCACTCAAATCATTACCTCTTTGCATGCTCTAGGAAGAGAACTAACTAATTACAAAAGAGTGAACAAAATTCTTAGATGTTTGCCTTCTTCATACGATGCTAAGATTACTGCGATCACGGAATCTAAAGATTTAAATACTTACTCTATTGACAGCTTACTTGGATCACTCATTGCTTACGAGCAAGGGGTGAACCAAAGACAACTTGATGCAGGTGCACGAAAGAAGAAGAAGATAGTGGCGCTAACGGCCAATGATTCAGATGCTAACACTTTCGGGTCTAATAGCGATGATGTTACCTTAATCACATGGAAATTCAAGAGCTTTCTAAGGACGGAGAATAAGAATTTTCAAAAGTGGAACAAGGTAAGACCAGTAGAAACTTTAAGGGTTCATCTGATACTATCTGTTTTGAATGCAGGAAGCCTGGACACATTAAGGCTGATTGTCCTACACTTAAAGCTCATCCAAGCAAGGAAAAGGGTGAGGAGAAACACAAATTTAGAAAGGACAAGAAGCAGATTCAGAAGGCATTCTGGGCAGACTATGCATCCGACTCTTCTGAGACTGAAGCTGAAGAGGAGGAAATAAATCTATGTCTGATGGCTGATGATCACCCTGGTCAGTCAGACTAGGAAGAGGTATGTGAGCTTACTTACGATCAATTACTTAAAGTATCTGAAAAAATTTATGCATCGTATAAGAAGCTTAAGAAAACCCATGCTAACTTGAAACTGGATTATCAGACTTTGCAAAAAGAGCATGATGTGTTGATTAAGGATCATTCCACTGTTAATAGCAATCACATGTCGTTACTTGATGAGTTTGATGAATTGAACAAAAAATATTCTGATTTAGTTACTGTGCATGATTCATTGAAAACCACTCATGTTGATTTGGAGAGAGCTTTTAAAGAATTAGATACCATGGCATGTGAAGTAGAAAGTAACAATGGTGCTTTAAATTTTGAAATTGCAAGTTTAAATAAAGAGAATGAATTTTTGAATGTGAAAATCAGTGCTTTTAAGAAAAACCAAACACCTCCTACTTTTGCACAATTTTATGCACCTCCACCTTTTGTAGATTCAGATTTAAAATCATCAAAGCATGTTTTGTATAAACCTAGGAAGAGGCACTATCACTCACGTAGATTAGTAAACCCTTTTCCTGGTGTTAGATGTTATTCATGTGGCATGTTAGGACACATTTCCCACACCTGCATGGTTCACCGTAGTACACATTGGGTGTGGAGGCCCAAACAGCTTATTTCACAGCACAACATGCATGCATTGCATTCTTCTTTTTATAAGAAGGAACCCAAACCTGTTTGGGTTCCTAAGACTGATGTTTAATATTTTTGTAGGTGGGCTCTCACACAAGACCTCGTGAGAGCATGTGGTACCTGGATAGTGGATGTTCTAGACACATGACTGGAGATGCAAATCAGTTCATTTCGCTGGAGGCCAGGGCTGGAGGCAAGTTTACACTTGGAGATAACACCACCAGGAGGGTGGTAGGCTCAGGTATAATTGGTGATTCAAAGAATTGTATGATTGATAAAGAATACAGCATCAAATTCCTGCCCACTGGTTGCATTTTAAGCTTAAATGATAAAGTTGTTTTGCAGGGGCAAAGGATCAACAACGTCTATAAGCTGGATGTAAGTTGCATTAAAGCTGAAAATTCAATTTGCTTAAAAATTACTGCTGATGAGTCTTGGTTGTCGCATAGGAGATTGTTTCATGCTAGTATGAAAACCCTTAGGAGAGTCACCCAAAATGGCTTAGTTAGAGGTATGCCCAAGCTTAAGTTCACTAAGGATCACCTGTGTGATGCCTGTCAGTTAGGAAAGCAAGTCTAGTCCTCTTTTCACTCTATTAAGGACATTAGCACCTCTAAACCTTTAGAAGTTCTTCACATGGACCTCTTTGGACCCATTAGCACTGCCAGCTTAGGGGGGAAAGTTTATGGATTTGTGATTGTCGATGACTACTCAAGGTTATTCTAGGGTGTTCTAATGAAGGAGTGTTTTTAGGCTATTCTACTGTGCGGAAATCCTTTAGGGTGTTCAATAAAAGGACTTTGGTGGTGGAAGAGATAACCCATGTGGTGTTTGATGAATCTGATCCTAAGGTGAATAGAATTGAGGAAGAAGAAGAGGTAGAGGAAATTACCCAAGGGGTTGGAAATGCAAATCTGGAGGAGAGGGTAGAAGCTCAAACCACACTGCCTAGAGATTGGAGATATTCTTCGAGTCATCCAAAAGAACTGATCTTAGGAGACCCTTCTGAAGGTATTAGGACTAGGCATGGACTTAGGAAGGAATTAAACCATTCTGCATTTATCTCAATAACTAAACCCACCAACATCAATCAAGCCATTTCGGATGAGTTTTGGATTTTAGCTATGCAGGAAGAATTGAATCAATTTGTAAGGAATGATGTTTGGGAGTTAGTAGAAAGACCTAGAAATCAAAGTATTATGGGAACCAAGTGGGTCTTTAAGAATAAGATGAATGATTCTGGTGTGGGGGTTAGGAATAAGGCAAGATTGGTGGCTAAGGGGTATAATCAGATTGAAGGGATTGATTTTGAGGAGACCTTTGCCCCTGTAGCTAGATTGGAAGCCATTAGAGTGCTACTAGCCTTTGCCTGTTATAAGGGATTTAAGCAGTTTCAAATGGATGTTAAGAGTGCATTTTTAAATGGGGTAATAAAAGAGAATGTTTTTGTAGAACAACCCCCAGGTTTTGAGAGTTCCCAATATCCGAATCATGTTTATAAATTAAAAAAGGCCTTGTATGGATTAAAACAGGCACCCAGAGCTTGGTATGAGAGGCTTAGCACATTCCTTTTAGAAAGAGAATTTGTTAAGGGGAGCGTAGACACCACCCTTTTTCTGAGGAGAATAGGGGATGACTTACTCATTGTCTAGATCTATGTTGATGATATAATTTTTGGATCTTTTGATAAATATTTATGTGATGAGTTTTCTAAAATACTGAGTAAGGAGTTTGAGATGAGTATGATGGGAGAATTGTCCTACTTTTTGGGGTTTAGCATAAGGCAAACAGATGATGAAACTTTTCTCAATCAATTTAAATACACTAAGGACATTTTGAAGAAATATGAAATGGACAAAGCCAAGCCAATCAATACTCCCATGAGCTCCTCTGTTCAGTTAGATAAGGATTCAAGTGGAAAATCTGTTGATCAGAAGAAGTATAGAGGAATAATAGGATCACTGCTTTACCTGACTGCTAGCCGACCTGATATCATGTTTAGTGTCTGTCTTTGTGCTAGGTTTCAGGCTGATCCTAAAGAGTCCCACCTGACTGCTGTTAAGAGAATTCTTAGATATCTTTTAGGGACCCCAAACCTAGGAATCTGGTACCCTAGGCACAACACCTCTTTTGAGATCATTGGATATTCTGATTCTGACTTTGCAGGGTGTAAGGTGGATAGAAAGAGCACCTCTAGAACTTATCAATTCATAGGACAGTCTTTAGTCTCAGGGTATAGTAGAAAACAGAACTCAGTTGCACTTTCCACTGTTAAAGCTGAGTATATTACCTTAAGGAGTTGTGTGGCCCAAGTTCTTTGGTTGAAGCAACAAGTCTTGGATTTAGGGTTACCTGTTGGCACAATTTCTGTTCTATGTGATAATACTTGTGCCATCTACATCTCTAAGAATCCAATCCAATACTCTAGGACCAAACACATTGATATAATGCATCACTTCATTAGGGACCATGTTACAAAAGGAGACATTGAGCTACATCATGTAGCAACTGAAAATCAACTGGCTGACATATTCACTGAACCACTGGCCTTTGACTCATTCAACATTTTGAGGACCAGATTAGGAGTGATTGATATAAATGCTTGATTCTGATGACTGCTGATTTATGATTGTTTCTGATTGTTATTCTGTTTCTGTTAGTTAGCATTTTGATTTGCTTATTTACTTTCAGTTGTTTTTATTGGTTCTTCGTCTGCTGATTTCTGTGTTAGCCTTGCTGTTTGTTTGATTTGAGTATTTACTTTGATATGATTTTCTACCTATTTTTTTATTTACTGGTTCATCTCTTTTATTTACTATTTTATGCTTTTCAAAATCAGATCACTGCTCACTACTTCTGCTAAACTGAATTTCTGACTAAGAGTTTTACCTTGTTTTTATTTGGAAGCTGATAAGCAGTGATTGATTCCACTGAATCGGTTAAAGGGAAGAAACATTGATGATTGTTTCTCTTTCTCAAACTCCTTTACTGGTGTATTATTTTTTTTGGATAAAAATCTTCTTCAAAATTAAAATATTAGTTTTCGAAATAGAGATTTGTTTTATCTTCCTACAGTAATCTACCTCATATAAATAGTGTTATCAAAGTCTTGACTCATTGTTATGATTTTCTAAACCAAGTGATTGCACTTATCATACGACATATGGCCTTTGTTTTGTGAATTACTCTTCCTTATTGTGGAGAGCGTCTCCTATATCTGGAAGATAATTTCACAGCTGAGACTCTTTAACGATTATGAATAGAAGAAAGCTTACAAAAGATGCGCAGTGTGCCAAATTAATTGATAAAGAAGCATAAAATGAGCCCAAAGCTGAAAAGATGCGAAATGTCGCCAACTAAAAGATACACAAAGTGTATCAAAAATGAAAAGATGCGCAGAGTGCCAAATAAATTGAAAAAGAGGCACAAAATGAGCCCAACCAAGCTTTCTTTCCTTTCCGATCATTAAATGTCTTAGAATAATCCGTGCGCCACTTAATATTTTCAAAAGCTTGTGTTTGAAAATCCTGATTTCTGATTTATTACTTTGTACACTTTTATATCAGATATTTTTCTGGAATGAAGCTTGAAAGGATCTCTTTTCAAATCTAATTTCTTTTCTTCTGAATTAGATTTTTATTTTAGAAAAGATTTGCATTGATAAGGTGCCCGAGGTGGGAGTTACGAAAGTCAAATTTTCCAGCTTTTTTTGGTTTTCAACGTTGTCAATCTTGTCCTTATTGGTTTTTGAATCTAAAATCGAGGAAAAATTCTGATTTACTGGAGCAGCTTGATTAAAAAAAAACCGTTGCTTTTAAGTGTTTTCGCTTCAAATTTTATTCGTGTTTGTTTTTATTTTTAGTTTTCATGGTTGTGTTTTTGGGATCCTGATCTGTCATCTCCATCCTCCATCTTTTTCTATTTTCTTCACATCATCCTGGACGATCCTCTTCGTCCTGGACGATCCAAACATCATCCTGGACGATTCAATCAAAATTATCCCCAGTCTGATCGTGCTGCTGAGAAACACCAATTATTGGTGATCGTCCTGGACGATCCATAAATCGTCCTGGACGATGTGATAAATATCTTCCTGATCTGATCAAACGGCTGACATTGCACCAATTATTTTCCATCGTCCTGGACAATCCACTTCATCATCCTGGATGATCCACGTGTCAGCCGCTGGATAATTAGAATTCAGCCCATCCGTCATACTTATTGCACATCGTTTGGGACGATCCACCTAATCGTCCTGGACGATACCTTTTTGTCAACGGTCGTCCTGCTTGACTCCTCAGGATGATCGTATGTGTCTAATCATCATGGACAATCTCTGATCGTCCTGGATGATCGGACCGCTTTTTTGGCCAATCATCCTGGCCGTCATAAATGTCCATATCGTCCTGGACGATCTCGCGATCATACGGGACGATCAGGCTAAGTTCTATATAAACATCCATTTTCTTAAGGTTTTTCCACACTTCTTCTTCCACTCTCCCTCACTTGAACCTTCTAATGGCTGGTGGCAAATGTTCGCGGCAAAAGGGTACAAGTTCCTCCCGTAGGCATGTTGATCCTCGCTTCCCAAATGCAGCCGATCAGGCTGCTTTTGAGTGCTATCGTGATGTTGGGATCACGCATTCTAAAATAGTAAATCCTCACACCCTCACCTATCCTATTCTTGATCTGTTCGCACACACCTCACTCTCCTTCATGCTTATACTAGCCTTTCCGTTTAATCTTAAACTCCTTCAAATTTTCTTTGCCAATTTGCGTATTTCCATGGACTATTTCACTCTTCGCTCGTATGTCAGTCAACGTCCCATGGAACTTACTACCCAAGACTTTCACAATATTCTCCAACTTTCTGTCACTGGCGACAAACTCCACACTCTTATCACTGACCCTAATTATGATTGGAGTGTCGCCAATCACTTCCTTCGCAATAGAGAGCACCCTACCATGATAGTGCGTACACTTCACTTCTTAAGGACGCACGGACCATTCAGCACGTCCTTCGTTCTTCCTTCATTCCAAGGTGGGGGATCGAATTCACATCACTCTGTGATTGTCCTTGACCACATACTACATCTTGGCCCACAGCGAGTTTAATGCCACTAACCTTATTATCTGATACATTGAGCACCTAACCACTATTAGGGATCCAGGTCATAGGCGTCGCCCAAATCTAGCTTTAGGTCATCTCATTCATTATGCCTAAGAAACCAAATATGGCCTTCAGTATCCTGTCCCTCCTGATGTCCCTCCTTCCTTCTTCACAAATAATTCATTCCACGTCCTACACATCACCCGACTACACCCGGATGTTGAGAAGGAAGAGGAAGAGGCTATTCCAATTTCTGCTGCACCCGATGCACCTGCTCCCCTTTGCATTGCCTCTCCATTTGACTACCTGGTGCAGCGCTTTGATCAGTGGGAGGCCAGATTCGACTCCTATGTGGTTGCCCAGGAGCAGCAGCATGCTGAGGACCTCCAGCGCTTCACTGACTATGCTGCGCAGCAACAACAACAGCATGACCAGGACATTGCCTGCATTGGAGCCCACTTTCAAGCCATTCACGGTTACTTCAACCCACCACCGCCACCTCCTCCTTCCGATTAGGATACGCCTCCGTTTTAGTGTTATATTTTGTAGTTGTTTTCTTTTCTGTTTTATACTGATGTTTCAGTGTTTCTGTTTACCCTCCTCCTTTTTGTGATGTCAAAAGGGGGAGTCAGTTGTAGTCATTTTTTTTTGTTATGTGTTAAGTTTCTTATATTAGTTTGGTTATTAAATGAAAATTTTAAAAAAATTATTTTTCAATCTTCTAGTTATTTTTCAAACTACTATACAAATATTTGCCATCATAAAAAGGGAGAGATTTTTGCAAATCTGTTTTGATGATGACAAACATGTCTCTATTGTGTTTTGCTTTGCTAACCCATTTCAGGCACAAAAGATCACGAGCAACTCAAGCCAACTCAAGATCGGGTCCAAGTGTGTCTAAGTTACTATTTTTCCTTTTCTTGAGTCAATTGTAATGTAACTGATCCCCTAGCTAAGTAACCTTACACACACAAAGTCAGGGGGAGAGCTTGAGTGAATTAGAGTTTCTATTCAAATTTTTGTTCAGATCGTCCTGGACGATAGTCACATCATCCTGGACGATCAAGTAAAAATAGAAACCCTAATTAGGGCGACCAAGTTAAGAGGGTCTGATTAAGCAGATCGTCCTGGATGATCTTTGGATCGTACGGGATGATATGCTCAAATCAAAAACTCTCAGCCGTCAGATCAAGTTAGGCAAGTTTTTATATTAAGATATTTGGTCTGATCGTCCAGGATGATACGTGTATCGTCCCAAACGATCCAGTACAATCATGCCTAAATTAATCTAGTAATTAAGGAAAGCAATTTATATTTGATTGATACGATCATATCATCCTGGACGATCGCAGGATCATCCCGGACGATCTTGATCGTCTAGTGCATTTCAGCTGTACGACCCGAACTGTGTACAGGATGATTTGGGCACTTTTGGAACTAATCGTACAGGACGATCTCCTTATCGTGCTGGACGATCTCCTTATCGTCCTGGACGATCAAGTCATTTTTTTGTCGTGCAACACAGTTTGCTCTGGACGACCCGAACTGTCTTCTGGACGATATTCCTCAATTTACACTAATCATCCCGGACGATCGTAAAATCGTACGGGATGATATGAACAACTTTTTCTACTGATCGTCCAGAAGAGCCTGAACGTACAGGCTAAAACAACTGATTTTGAACTGATCGGACAGGACGATCGATTGATCGTCCTGAATGATCTAGGCCGACCAGTTGAAATTTAGGGCAAATTTTGAGCCCTCCTATAAAAGATATTTTTCTTCCAACAAGAAAAATCTTTTGCCACTTTCCTTTCTAGAGAAACCATAGAGAGAGAGAGTTTGGGAGAGAGAGAGAGGATCTTGTGAGGGGGAGTTCGTGAGGGGTTCACGAAGGTTGCTCCCAGTAAGGATCAGGGTCTTCTTCTCCGCTCGTCATCTTTTGTTGTGTCGGTGTTCTTTGGGAGAGGATCATCGACAAGAAGATCCGATGTTCTCTACCTGCTTCAGGAAGAAGCAAAAGGACGTTGGGTTCTCTGCCTCACCGTGTGGTGGAAAGGAGGTTCTTGTACAGGCTTCTCCGCCTTGTTGTGGGAGCAAAAGGAGAGACACTTTGAGTTAGTGCAATACCCGGAGAGGAGGCTCCGGGGAGTGGACGTAGGTCAAGTTGACCGAACCACTATAAAATCTGGTGTGTTCATTCTAATTACTTTCTGCACTTTTATTTTTCTGTGATTAACTGCTTGGGTGAAAGTGTGTTCGATCTTTTCATTTAATTGTATTATTCATTTCCGCTGCAAATCATTGAAAAGTAGTTTCATTATTGCTATCAAAATTTTAAATAACCAATTCACCCCCTCTTGGTTAGCCTCGGGACTAGTTCATTAGGGCTTAACATCCCTATCGAACTTTCAGGAACAAAGTAAGAAAATAAAAATTCTAAAGTTTCTTCTGATGTTATTTTTTTTAATGCAGGAAGTCAAGGCTTCTGAAGTCTGATTGCCCAACTCTTAAAGCTCACCCAAGTAAGGAGAAGGGTGAAGAAAAACTTAAGTTCAAGAAGGGCAAGTAAAGAACCCAAAAGGCTTTCTAGGCGGACTCAGCATCAAACTCCTCTAAAACTAAAGTAGAAGAGGAGATAACAAACCTATACTTAATGGCTGATGATCATCTTGATCACTCTAATTAAGAAGAGGTATGTGAGCCTATCTATGAACAATTACTTGAATTTTATAAAAAAATTTATTATTCATATAAGAAGCTCAAGAAATTACTTGCTAGCCTCATTGTTGATTTTTTAAAATTTGCAGCAAGAGCATGAAATCCTAAGGAAATGTCATTCCACTTTGGATAACAATCATATGGCCTTATTAGATGAATTTAACTCTTTGAATAAAAAGCATCTTTATTTAACTAAAGAGCATGATTCCTTGAAAATAGTACATGTTGAATTAGAAAATGAATACAAGTACTTAGATACTCTTGCATCTGATTTTGATAGTAGGGAGCATGCATTGAAAATTCAATTCTTGAAAGTGCAAATAAGTTTTTAGAAGCTAAATTAGTACATTCAAGGAAAATTAAAAACCACTTACACTAGAAGAGTTTCATAAACCATCAACAAACATGCATCATTCAAACCTAGGAAGAGGCACCATAACCTACATAGATTAGTAAACCCTTTTCCTGCTGTTAAATGTTTTTCTTATGGCATGTGAGGACATAACTCCCACACTTGCACCATTCATCATAGAACACATTTGGTGTGGAGACCTAAAGTTCAAAATTCCTAACATAATATTTATGCATTTCATTCTTCCTTCCATAAAATTAGGGGTGTCAATATTGGACCCGACCAGAACCCGACCAGAAAATTTTGGGTTTGGGTTGACCCGAACCCAAAATAGGTCGGATTCAAGTTCAACAATTTGACCCATTTTAAAAATTGGGTCTGGTTCGAGTTGACCTGTTACCTGAAATTGACCCGTTTCTTACCCGAAAACTTCTTTTGACTCGGTAACCCGAGATTGACCCATTTCTGACCCGATTTTGACCCAAAAAGTGGAGATTGACCTATTTTTGGACCCAAAAACTAGTAGTTTTTTGTTAGCACCGGGTCATTTGGGTTGAGTCGGGTTGACCCGAACCCGAAGCCGGTCATGTTCAGGTCTGAAAATTGACTCGTTTATAAAAATGGGTCGGGTTCGGGTTAACCAGAATAGTGCAGGGTTAGTTTCAGGTTCGACCCGAACCCAACCCGTGACGCAAAATTGACACCCCTACATAAAATGGGACCCAAACCTATTTGGATTCCCAAATCTAACATCTAATGATTTTGTAGTTGTGCTCTCACAAAAGGTTGAAAGTGCGAATAGGTTGTTAGACCTATTGCTCCTGTCCCTAGGCTAACCAAGAGGGGGGGTGAATTGGTCCTTTTAAAAAATTACTCTTAAAATTTTGGAAAACTTTTAAGTAAATCGTGCAGTACGATTTGACTTCGTACAGTACGAACATAGTTAATTTTTACTTCCTTCAAATCACAGAATTTCAACCACAGAAAAAACATAAAACGTAGAAAAAGAATAGTGCAGAAAAGTAAACAGAAGATAAAAAAATACCAGAATTTATAGTGGTTCGGTCAAACACGACCTACACCCACTCCCTAGAGACTCCTTCTCTAGGTATTGCACTAAACTCAAGTGACTCTCCTTTTGCCCCCACAGCAAGGCGAAGAATCCTTTACAAACACTCTTCCACCAACCCGGTGCGGTAGAGAACCGTCGTCCTTTTTCACCCTCATGGTGAAGGCAGAGAACCAAACATCCTTTTACACTCTCCAAGTGTGGCAGAGAACCGCCATCCTTTTTTACCCTCCAAGTGACGACAGAGAACCGTCGTTCTTTTTTCACCCTCCAAGTGACGGCAAAGAATCGGAATCTTCTCGAACAAAACTCTTACAAAAGCCTCCAAGGAAGTTAGGAAGATGCTTGAAGAATAAGTAAAGAAATCCTCACAATTGGATAACCTTGTGAATCCCTCCACAAATCTCTCTTCAAAGATTTCTCAACAATCACTCCTAAACACTCTCCCAATCACTCTCCCTCTCACTCTTCAAAAGAATTTTAGCAAAAGAATTAATTACATGTCAATTTCAAGATACTTATATACTAAAGGCAAGAAAAACTGTCCAAAAACTAAAAATTTCAAGTTTCACGCGTCCCAATCGTCCTGTACGATCGATCTTCGTACTGTACGAATAGTTCAAATCATTGAACTATTCATCTGGTATGATTCCTTACGAACCTAAAATAGAGTCATTCATACCACAAAATCTTCTGTATGAATTATATTTCATACTATATGAATAGTTTAAAAATGAATGATTCGTCCCGTACGAACCAGTACGAACCCAATTGAGTGCCCTTCGTATAACAAAATATTATGTATGAAAGAAATTTCATGCTGTATGAATAGTTCAAAAATGAACGATTCGTCCCGTACGAACCCAATTCAGTGCCCTTCGTACAACATAATATCGTGTATGAAATAAAATTTCATCCTGTCCGAATAATTCAAAAAATGAACGATTCGTTCCGTACGAACCAGTACGAACCCATTTCAGAGCAGTTCGACAGCAAAACCTCATGTATAAATAGTAATTCGTACTGTACGAACGTAACTTAGAAAAATTTCTTGGTATATGGGTTTGATATGGAGGATATATACTACAGATCATCTCGTACGATATGAAATCGTACTGCACGATCAGTTTAAAAAATTAAGTTTTCTACTCCCCCATTGTGTGTGTGTGCACAGTTATCCAACTTACAATTACACTCTCTTAGACTCAAGAAAAATAAAAATACAGACTTCATTTACAGTGAATAAATGAACTTGAAATCTTCAACAATCTGGAGTGTGAATTTCATGAAAAATACTTTAGTACACACAATAATAAAACTCAAATATTTGTTAGGAGACGAATAAAACAAATAGTAAGCTTTTGTAATCATAAAAAATAACCTGTACTAAAATTCACTTGACTTGAATGAACAGATTTACCCAAATCATAACAATCTCCCCCTTTTTGATGATGACAAAATAATTATTGTTTGAATGAACACTTTAAGTCATATTTCTCCTAAGCTTCCACTAAATGTACACTCCCCCTATGTAAATGAACTCCAACGCTCCCTCTAAAGCCTAAGCTCCCCCTAAAGAAATGACCTATCCTAAACAAGGGATAAAAAGGGAAACATACTGAATAAGCGAAGGAAAAGGTAAGAAGAACATGCAACACAAGCACTACAAAGAAGAACATACAAAGTACATACACACATAAGCAAATAAAAACTTAAATGCAATAAGTCAAAACCAATCAAGCACATAGTCAAACAATAAAAACTTATCAAGCAAACAAAGTCAAATAATAAAACTCTCTCCCTTTTGACAACAAAAAAAAGGGACAATCAAATTAGTTGAGAAGGGACAATCAAAATAAAATGGTTTTTCATAAACTGCTCATCCCGAGGCATCCTTTCGTACAGGCTTTTTGACTTCCCGATCGTACAGACGATGACGTGTTCGTTCGGGACGATCAGAAAATTTAAGATCGTTTAGGCGACAGTTAGGGTCGTACTCATGAGGAATGACACTTGGATCGTACATACAAATGATGTATTCGTATGTACGATCATCAATAATAACTGACACTAACCGTGATTCCTCCCCATTCGTACAGACAAAGTTCATGGAATCGTATAGTACGATGATGCCATTGTACAGTACGAATAGACAAAAATAAGATACACTTTCGTCTCTCCAATCATACAGGTTTCCAACACTCAACTAAGGAACAATAAATTTTTTTATATTATTTAATTTTTTTAAAAAAATGACAACCCAAAGGATACCAATAAAATATAAAATACTAGAAAAAAATCACTTGTAATGAACATACAAACAAACACATATAAACACATATTTGCAGAATTTTCAATCAAGCATTTAGATCAATTACACCTAGCCTTGTCCTTAACATGCTAAAAGTGTCAAAAGCTAAGGGTTTTGTGAAAATATCTGCAAGCTGATCTATAGTAGCGACATGATGTAGTTTAATTTCCCCTTTTGCTACTTGATCTCTTATAAAATGATGCCTTATATCAATATGCTTGGTTCTAGAATGTTGAATAGGATTCTTTGAAATACAAATGGTACTAGTGTTATCACAAAAGATTGGAATGGTGCCAATTGAAAATCCTAAGGTACACAATTGTTGTTTCAACCAAAGCACATGTGCTACACAACTCCCTAAGGCAATATATTCTGCTTCAGCTGTAGAAAGTGCTATTGAATTTTGTTTTCTACTGAACCAAGATACTAATGAATTTCTAATGAATGGACATGTCCTAGAAGTACTTTTTCTATCCACCCTATAGCCTGCAAAATTAGAATCTGAGTATCCAATAATATCAAAAGAAGAACTATTCTTAGGATACCAAATCCCTAAATTTTGAGTTCCCAGAAGATATCTTAAAATCCTTTTCACTGCTGTTAAATGTGATTCCTTTGGATCAGCTTGAAATCTAGCACATAAGTAAACACTAAACATAATGTCAGGTCTGCTAGCAGTCAAATAAAGCAAAGATCTAATTATTCCTCTAAACTTCTTTTGATCAACAGATTTTTCCTTAGGATCCTTATTTAATAATACTGAGGAACTCATGGGTGTAGTTACTGGTTTAGCATTATCCATTTCATACTTTTTAAGGATATCTTTAACATACTTAGATTGACAAAGAAAAGGTCCTTCCTCATTTTGCTATATGCTAAAATCAAGAAAATAACTCAAATCACTCATTAAACTCATCTCAAATTCACTACTCATTATCTTTGAAAATTCATCACATAGAGTTTTATCAATTGATCCAAAAATGATGTCATCCACATATATTTGTACAATGAGTATTTCATTTTTAATTCTTTTCAAAAATAGAGTGGTGTCCATACTTCCTTTAATAAATGATCCTTTTAATAAGAAAGTGCTTAGCCTTTTGTACCATGCTCTTGGTGTTTGTTTTAGTCCATATAATGCCTTTTTCAATTTAAAAACATGATTAGGGAATTTAGAATTTTCAAAACCTAGAGGTTGCTCAACATAAACATCCTCTTCTATCACCCCATTCAAAAAGGCACTCTTAACATCCATTTGGTATAATTTAAAATCTTTAAAATAGGCAAAGGCTAATAAAACTCTAATTACTTCAATTCTTGCTACAGGGGCAAATATCTCCTCAAAATCAATTCCTTCAATTTGATTATACCCCTTTGCTAACAATCTAGCCTTATTTCTCACAGCAACTCCTGAATCATTCATTTTATTTTTGAACACCCACTTAATTCCAACAACTACACTTTGATCTATTGGCCTTTCAATTAGCTCCCAAACATTATTTCTCTTGAATTGATTTAACTCTTCTTGCATGGCCAAAATCTAAAATTCAAACAAAAGTGCTTGTTCTATATTAGTGGGTTCAATCATTAAAATAAATGTCGAATGATTTACTTCTTTCCTCAAACCATGCCTAGTCCTAACTCCTTCAATTAGTTCTCCTAAAATCAATTCTTTAGGATGACTTCTAACGAATTTCCATTCTCTAGGCAATTGGTTTTCTTCTTCCTTTTCAACCCTTTCTTTAACTTTTTGATCTTTAAATTTTTGGGTTACTACCTTAACCTCATCTTCATCCAACTTAGACCCTTTACTATCATAAGATTCATCAAAAAAATATGTGTGATCTCCTCAACTACCAATATTCTTTTATTAAAAACTCTATAGGATTTTCCAACACTTGAATAACCTAGAAAGATTCCTTCATCAGATTTTGGATCAAATTTTCCTAAGAGATTTTTATCATTATTATAAATGAACACTTTACATCCAAAAATATGTAGATATGAGAGGTTGGGACTCCTACCTTTAAGAAGTTCATAGGGTGTCTTATTTAATTTAGACCTTATGTACACCCTATTCCACACATAGCATGCTGTGCTAACTACTTTAGCCCAAAAATATTTAGGAAGTGAATACTCTAACAACATGGCCCTAGCAGTTTCAACTAATATCTTATTCTTTCTTTCTACAACTCCATTCTATTGAGGTGTCCTAGAAGCTGAGAAATTGTATTCAATCCCATGAGATTTGCAAAAATATTAAACATTTCATTTTCAAATTCTCCCCCATGATCACTTTGGATAGTAATTATTTCAAAACCTAGTTTCCTCTGAATCAAAGAGGCAAAATCTCTAAACTCTTCAAATGATTCACTCTTATGATTCAAAAATCTAATCCAGGTGAATTTAGAATAGTCATCCATAATAACATACCCAAATCTTTTTCCTCCTAGACTTAATGTATTAACAGGTCCAAATAAATCTATGTGAAGAATTTCTAAGGGCTTGCTAGTCCAAATTTCCTTGATTGAATTGAAAGAGGATTTCACTTATTTTCCTAATTGACATGCATCACACAAGTGATCTTTAGTTAAGTCTAATTTGGGTACACCTCTAACCAGTTGCTTTTGAGTGATTTTCCTAAGATTTCTCATACTAGCATGACAAAGCCTTCTATGCCATAACCATGATTCATCAGATACAGTTTTCAAACACAGAGCAGAAGAAGGATTAACAAAATTTAAATCTAGCATGTAAACATTATTAACTCTATCACCACTCAAAATAACAGTTCCATTTAGACTAATAACACAACTAGTAGGCAAAAACTTTATATGATATCCCTTGTCACATAATTGACTTATACTCAACAGATTATGTTTCTAACCTTCAACCAACAGCACATTTTCAATCACAATATTTTTAGAGTTTCTAATTATACCTCTACCTACCACTCTCTTGGTAGTATTATCTCCAAGTGTAACCTTGCCTCAATTCCTGGCTTCCAGCATTATAAATTAATTCGTATCTCCAGTCATATGCTTTGAGAAGTCACTGTATAGGTACCAAATACTCTCACGAGGTCTTGTGTGAGAGCATTCCTGCAAAATGATCAAACGTTAGTCTTGGGAATCGAAACAAGTTTGGGTTCTCCTCTTGATAATTTTAAACCAGATGCATGTATGATATGCTGTGATTTATGTACCTTAGGTCTCCACACTAAATGTGTTCTATATCTTAGTGTACAAGTGTGGGAAATATGTCCTAAACTACCACAAGAAAAATATTTTATTCCAGGAAAATGATTCACCAATCTATTCTTCCTGACAATTTTCTTCTTAGACTTTGAACCAGTGGTCTTGTAGTAGGATTCATGAAAATCTTCAAGTTTAGGTGGATTTCTATTTTCTTTAACTGCTTTTAACTGAACTTTAAGATAAGCATTAACACTTTCTAGAATCGAATTATCAATCTTCAAATCATGCTCTCTAGTATCTGATTCATCCATATAAGTTTTAAAAATCATTTTCAAGTTCAGTATGAGATGATTTGAAAAGATTATGCTATTTGTTTAAATCATCAAACTCATCCAACATGGTCATGTAGTTGCTATCAATTAATGCATGATCTTTCCTAAGGATCTCATATTCTTTCTATAGCTCTAAATAATCCAAATTCAACTTAGCATGCAATTTTTTCAATTTCCTATATGCTGTATGTATGCGTTCAGAAACTTCAAATAATTCTTCATAACTTAAGTCACATACCTCTTTTTGATCTGATTGATCAAGATTGTCAGCCATTAAGCACAAATTTGTGACTTCCTCTTCTGGTGTAGTTTCTAAGGAATCTAAAGCTGAGTCCGCCCAAAATGCTCGTTGAAGTCTCTTTTTACCCCTATTTTCCTTTGGTTTCTCCTCGGCCTTCTCCTTGCTAGGATTTCCCTTGAGATTGGGGCATTCTGTCTTTATGTGTCCTGGCTTCCTGCACTCATAGCAAATAACTTCATTAGAAGCCTTAACATTCTTTTGGAACTTACTTTTGTTCCACTGTTGGCGTCCTCTCAACTTCCATTTTAGGAAACTTCTAAATTGCTTTATTATCAAGGCGCTATCCTCTTCATCCTCAGGTAGTGATTGATCACTTTCTTAATCATCTACCTTCAAAGCTATATTCTTCTCCTTTCACTTCTCACATGCATCAATCTGTCTTTGAGTCACAGATTGCTCGTAAGCAATTAGTGATCCAAGAAGATTGTCAACAGAATAAACATTTAAATCTTTAGATTCTGTTATTGTAGTTATCTTTGCATCATATGCAGTAGGTAAGCAATGAAGTATCTTGTTAACTTTTTTTGCATTAGTTAACTCCCTCCCTAAAGTATGCAATGAAGTGGCTATGTGAGTAAAACGAGTGTATATGCCTGAGATTGATTCATTCGGTTTCATGCGAAATAGTTCATAGTCGTGCAAGAGAAAGTTCAACCTAGTTTGCTTCACTTCATTTGTACCTTCATAAGTAATGCAAAGCCTATCCTAAATTTCTTTTCCTAATTTACAAGTCGAAACATGCATGTAGTCTTCTGATTTTAAAGCACAAAAGAAACTATTCAAACACTTAGCATTTAATTGAGCTAGCTCATGTTCTTCTACAGTCCATTCGGTAAAAGGTGTTTGAACTCTAATTCCTTCTATAATTCTAGTGGGTTCAGTATAACCTTCCTGTACTAACATCCATATGTGATAATCAAGAGATTATAGAAATGTAGACATGCGAGTTTTCCAAAAATCAAATGGGATATTGTCAAACAAAGGTGGTCTAGTGATCGACTAACCTTCTAAAGTATTTCTATTTTCAAAATTAGCCATGATCGAATTTCAAAAAGTGGTTTAAACAGTGATTTTTAAAATTGGCTCTGATACCACTTAAAAGTGCAAATAGGTTGTTAGACCTATTGCTCATGACCCTAGGCTAACCAAAAGGGGGGGGGGTGAATTGGTCCTTTTAAAAAATTACTCTTGGAATTTTGGAAAAATTTTAAGTAAGTCGTACAGTACGATTTGACTTCGTACAGTACGAACAGAGTTTATTTTTACTTCCTTCAAATCACAGAATTTCAACCATAGAAAGAAAATAAAACACAGAAAAAGAATAGTTAAGAAAAGTAAATAGAAGATCAGAAAACACCAGAATTTATAGTGGTTCGGTCAAACACGACCTATATCCACTCCTTAGAGACTCCTTCTCTTGGTATTACACTCAACTCAAGTGACTCTCCTTTTGCCCCCATAACAAGGCGGAGAAGCCTTTACAAACTCTCTTCCACCAACCCAGTGCGGCAGAGAACCGTCATGCTTTTTCACCCTCCTGGTGAAGGCAGAGAAGCAAACATCCTTTTACACTCTCCAAGTGCGACAGAGAACCGTCATCCTTTTTCACCCTCCAAGTGACGGCAGAGAACCGTCGTCCTTTTTCACCCTCCAAGTGATGGCAGAGAACAAGAATCTTCTCGAACAAAACTCTTGCAAAATTCTTCAAGGAAGTTAGGAAGATGCTTGAAGAACAAGTAAAGAAATCCTCACAATTGGATAACCTTGTGAAGCCCTTCACAAATCTCTCTTCAAAGACTTCTCAACAATCACTCCCAAACACTCTCCCAATAACTCTCCCTCTCACTCTTCAAAAGAATTTTTGTAGAAGAATTAATTACATGTCAATTTAAAGATCCTTATATATTAAAGGCAAGAAAAACCGTCCAAAAACTAAAATTTTCAAATTTCACGCATCCCAATCATCCCATACGATCGATCTTCGTACTGTACGAATAGTTCAAATCATTGAACAATTTGTCTCGTACGATTCCATACGAACCTAAAACAGTCATTCGTACCACAAAATCATCTATACGAATTATATTTTGTACTATATGAATAGTTCAAAAATGAATGATTCATCCCGTACGAACCAGTACGAACCCAATTCAGTGCCCTTCATACAACAAAATATCGTGTATGAAATAAATTTCGTACTGTATGAATAGTTTAAAAATGAACGATTCATCCCGTACGAACCAGTACGAACCCAATTCAGTGCCATTCGTACAACAAAATATTATGTATGAAATAAATTTCATACTGTATGAATAGTTCAAAAATGAACGATTCATCCCGTACGAACCAGAATGAACCCAATTCAGTGCCCTTCGTACAACAAAATATCATGTACGAAATAAATTTTGTCCTGTATGAATAGTTCAAAAAATGAACGATTCATCCCGTATGAACTAGTACGAACCCAATTCAGAGCAGTTCGTACATCAAAACCTTATGTATGAATAGTAATTCGTATTGTACGAATGTAACTTAGAAAAATTTCTTGATATATGGGTTCGATATGGAGGACATATACTATAGATCGTCCCGTATGATATGAAATCGTACTGTACGATCAGTTTAAAAAATTAAGTTTTCTACTCCTCCATTGCGTGTGTGTGCACAGTTATCCAACTTACAATCACACTCTCTCAAACTCAAGATAAATAAAAATACAGACTTCATTTATATTGAACAAATGAACTTGAAGTCTTCAACAATCTGGAGTGTGAATTTCCTAAAAAATACTTTAGTACACACAACAACAAAACTCAAATATTTGTTAGGAGAAGAATAAAACAAACAATAAGCTTTTGTAATCATAAAAAATAACTTGTATTAGAATTCACTTGACTTGAATGAACAGATTTACCCAAATCATAACAAAGGCCTTGTGAGAGCATGTGGTAGCTGGATAGTAGATGTTCATGGCATATAACTAGAGATGCAAAATAATTCATTTCGCTAGAGGCTAGGGCAGGAGGCAAGGTAACACTTAGAGATAACTGTGGTGGGATCATATATAATTGGTAATTCAAAAAAATTCATCATTGAAAATATTTTAGTTATTGATGGCTCGAGACATAATCTGCTCAGCATTAGCCAGCTCTATGATAAAGGCTTCAGCATAAAATTTCTATCAACCAGCTGCATTATAATCTTAAATGATAATATTATTTTAAAGGGAAAAAGAATCAATAACATCTACATGCTTAATTTAAATAATATTAAATGTGTTGCTTCATTTTGCTTAAAAATAATTACTGATGAATCTTTATTTGTGGCATAAAAATTATGTCATGCAAGCATGAAAAGTCTTAGAAAGATCACCCCAAAAAGACTTAGTGAGAGGAATACCCAAACTAGAGTTCACTAAGGACCACCTGTGTGATGCGTGCTTGTTTGGAAAGCAAGTCAAATTCTCTTTCCCCTCAATCAAAGGCATTTCCACTAGCAAACCCTTAGAAGTTCTTCATATGGTTCTCTTTGGACCTATCAGAACTACAAGCCTAGGAGGGAATGTCTTTGGGTATATGATTGTAGATAATTATTCGAGGTTCACCTGGGTTAGATTCCTATCACATAAAAGTGAATCATTTGAGGAGTTTGAGTCCTTTTCCACTTAGATTAAGAGGAAGTTAGGTTGTGAAATTATAACCATTCATAGTGACCACTGTGGAGAATTTAAAAATGAAAATTTTGAATTTTTCTATAAGGAGCAAGGGACAGATCACAACTTTTTAGCTCCTAGAACCCCACAACAGAATGGGGTAGCTGAAAGAAAGAATAGGATCCTGGTAGAAGCCGCTAGAGCCATGCTAGCTGAATACTCACTTCCTAAATACTTTTGGGCAGAAGCGATGAATACAACATGTTATGTTCTGAATAGGTTTAATGTTAGATCCAACACTCTATGAAATCCTTAAGGGTAGGAAAACCAACCTCTCTCACGTTCATGTCTTTGGATGTAAAGTGTTCAACTTTTTTCTTTTATCAAGAATTATTGGAAGATTATCCATGAAGAAGTGTGGAGGGCTATCAACCATTTTTTTTGATGGGAAATATGTCTCCTAGTTGGAAAGAAACCTTAATTGTTCTAATACCAAAGGTGAATAACCCAAATGGTTCCTTCTAATTTTTTCCCCATTAGTCTTTGCTTGTCTTTTTAGAAATTGGTGGCCAAGATGTTGTTAAATAGATTGGAGGGGGTTATTCATAAAATTATTTTTGATGAACAAGTAGCGTTTATTAAAGGACGCTTATTATTGAATCATGTTTTATTGGCTCAAGAAGTATTCAATAAATTTAGATATTCTAAAGCTAAGAAGGGTCAAGTGGCTATAAAAATTGATAGGGAACAAGCTTACGATAGCATGGGGTGTCTGACGTTGAGGCAAGTGCTCAAGTATTTCAATTTTCCTTTCAGGTTTTATGAACTTGTATTTGAGTGTGTTACAGAACTGAGATTCTCTATATTAATCAATGGGAAGAATTCAGATTGGATTGAGCCAAGAAGTGGTTTTAGATAGGGGTGGCCCTTATCCCCATGTCTCTTAATAATATGTTCACAAATTTTATCTAATACTTTTATTCAAAGGGGCGGTAATATTGGAATCAAAATTGCTCCAAGTGCTCCCAAAATCACTCATTTACTTTATGCAGATGACATTCTCATTTTTTAGAAGCTAGCACCAAGAGTATGAAGAAGGTGAATAGTATTTTGTATAAATACTGCAGGTCGGGACAGAAGGTGAATGTGAATAAATCAGTTATTTGGTTTGAGAAATTTGTCAAATTAAAGAGAAGAAAAGCAATTTCATAATTATTGAATTTTAGAATTGTTAATGAAATGTGCTATCTTGGAGTGAAGATTGCTTTAAGAAGATTGGTTTCCTCAGATTTTTAAAAGCTGATGGAAGTAGCATTGAATAAATTGAATACGTGGGGGAAGAAATTTATTTCTTTGGAAGGAAGGATGATCCTTGTGAAATCTGCTTTCCTATCTCTTCCTATATTTTTGTCGATGCATTCTTTAGTGCCTTTGGGAGTATTGAAAGTGTTTGATATTTATATGGAAGAAACGAGATGGTAATCAAAGTATGCATGTTGCTTGGAATTTGCAATGTAAACCAAAAGATAAGGGTGGTCGTGGCCTGTTCTCTGCTGTTGCTAAAGTTGGATCTTTTAATGCAAAATTTGCTTGGAATTTCATTGTAAATCCAAACTCTTTACTAAATTTTAATTTATTTGCCAAGTATGGCACAGATATTTGGAATGCAGTGGTGAAGAAGGGAAGCTCTAGTACTTGGAAGATAATGTTGAATGGTGTGGCTTGTCTCTGGCCTATTGTAAGATGGAAAGTTTCTACTGGCTATTCTATTAATATTCATCATGGTGCATGGATTGTTGATAGAAGTATCTCTAAGTGGCCTACGTTTGTAGCTGATTTGGAAGATATAGGTTATGGCCTTAATAACTTCATCTCAAACGGATTATGGAAGGTGCCTCAACTTGATACTTATTTTGGGAATCATTTGATTGAACTGATTATGCAAATTCCAATTTATAATGATGTTTGTATGGATCAAGTGGAGCTGAAGATGAAAGATACGGGGAAGACCATTGCTGCTTTGTCTCAAGAGGCATCATTGGAGTTTGAGTGTGATAATGATTACTAGAGCTGGATGAAGAAGCTTCGCCTGAATCCTCATGTTGAATTGTTCTGGTGGAGTCTTTTTAATGATGCTCTTCCTTCGAATGATTTTTTGATGTATAGAAGAATGCTTGATTATTCTGGGTGTCTGAGAGGCTGTCATGTAGTGGAGGATACAAGCCATATAGCTGTGGATTGTGGTAAACTAAGGCAAATTATAATAGTTTTGAATAAATGAGGAAATCAAGTTCCAGTGTTCTCTACTTTCTCGAGTAGTACAGATGGATGGAGAAGGTTCTCAGTTATTAATTCTTTCATTATAAATATTTATTATACATTTGTGTTTCTTTCTTGCAAAAGTAAGAATAAAATGATTCATGGTGATAAGGAGGACAGCGTAAAGGTTATTGCTACAAATACTGTGTCTTTGGCTTCGACATCAACAGGTATTAATGTCTATTCAGATAACTCGGGTGTTAACCAGCGTAAGCTATTTTTTTCTTGGCACCCCCTCCACCCGAATGGATAAAGGTGAATATTGATGCTTATCTGTTAAAAAATAACAAGGCTAGTATTGGTGGAGTGTTCATAGATCATAAAGGAAGATTCTTGCTTGCTTTTGGTTTCAAATTCCTGCATTGGGATGTAGCCCAATTGGAATTAATGCCAGTCCGTGCTTTGAAGAATGTTGTTCAAAAATGGATGTTGGAAGCGCAGGGTATCATTATAGAAGGTGACAATGTTAATATCATCAGATTGCTTCAAAATTCATTAAAGAAATAGAAGAGTAATCAGTTGGTGGAGGAAGATCTTTCTTTTCTTAAAAAATTTAATCAAGTTTCTTTTAATTTTTCTAGTAGGAGTTGTAATAAATTAGTTGATTTATGTGCTTATTTTACTTTGTTTAGCAATTTTATTTGGGATGACCTTAGTTGTCTAAACATTCCTTTTTTCTTATTACTTTTAAAGGAGGAATATGATGCATTAGATTTGCTTTAATTAGTTTGTAATAGCTTTTATTTTAATGCGTTTCACATTTTCTTTCAAAAAAAAAAGAATAATGTGAAGTATCAACTAGGGAAGTTTGACCCATAATCTGATGAAGGAGTGTTTCAAGGTTACTCTTTTTTTTTTAAGAAGCTAAAATCCCATTAATAGCTAAAGAAAAATAAGCAAACTACAAACTACTAACTACAGATTCCTCCTTTAACAATTTAACAAAAGAAGGACGAACCTTATTCAAAGTAATATCTTCCCAACAAAAGGAACTAAAGAGAGCATAGTTAGCACATAAGTCTGCTAACTTTTTACAACTCTTGTCGATACAATTGAAAATCACATAATTGAACTCCTTGATAAAAGAAAAGTCTTCCATTCGATGTCCACCTTTTGTTAACCCATCTTGAATGAACTTGATAATGTTGCAGTCACCTTCAATAATAAGACCCTTATATTCAAACATCCAATCTTTCATAACATGTTTGATTGATAGCATCACTTGAAGCTCCAATTGTGATACATCCCAGTGAATATAAGAATAACCAAAAGCCAAAAGAAGTTTGCCTTTATGATCACGGAAGATGCCACCTATCACTGCTTTGTAGGAAGGTAATAGAGAAGCATCTACATTAACCTTTACCCAATCGGGTGGTGGAGGATGCCAAATTTTATCCAACAGCAAATGCTGATTAGAATCCAACCATCCCGAGCTGAAACTACCAAATGTTGAAGAAACAATAGCCAAGCTAACATACTCAACAGTAATCACCAACGAACACCCTTCATTTCTCTTGTGAACCAGCTCATTCTTCGCTTTCCAATTAAAGTAGACCGCATTACAAAACAATTTAACCATTGAGGGATTTTGAAGAGACAACCATTTACAACTCTCTTCAAAAGAATCACAAACTAGAACTCCAAAGCCCCACTTATTTAAATGTTGAACTACCTCCTTCAACTTCTTGCATTTGGAAACCACATGATCTATGTCTTCAATTTTGTTACAGCCTCTAGGACATCTGTTGCACTATTGCAATCTTCTATAAGACAGGAATTGGAAGGTTGGCATAGCATTGTTAAACAATCTCCACCAGAAATATTCCACCTGAGAATTGAGCTTAGCCTTCTTCAACCAAACCCAGTTTTTAAAACTGGAATAGTCTTGCTCCACGGCAGCAGCAGCCAAAGTAGAGATCGATTTCCCAGATTACTGACGGATTAATTCTAGCCTATCTTAAAGTAAGTTAGGAGTAATATGAATCTTATCAATCATATTCACCAGCTCATTTCCAAAATATTTGTTCAATTTAGTAAAATTCCAGCTTCCATCTGAGATAAACTTGTCCACTGTCAATTCATTGCATTCATAAGACACCACATACGTTGGCCACCTATTTATGCTTTTGTCCAATATCCATATATCCTTAAGGACATCAATAGCTTCACCATTAGCAATAAACCACCTCACTATTGGTTTTAGATACTTCCCGCCATCAGTAATTAGTTTCCAAGCCGCTGAACCTGCTTTCCTCCTAGCACCATAATCCCTAAGAGAACCATATTTTGGAAAAAGGACCTTATACAGCAATGAATCTTTATCTTGAGCATACTTCCAAGTACGTTTAGCCCTCAAGGAACCAACTTTGCTAAAGCTGGAATGCAATCCACGACCTCCACATTTTAAAGGCCTGCACATCTTCTCCCAACTCACATAATAGAGCCCAAATCCTCCACTCAACTTATTCCAAATGAAGCATGTACTCAACTTATCAATTTCATTTAATACACCCTTAGGAATTAGAGAGAGAGTGGAGCAGAAAGTTGGATACGAGAGCAATACCAATTTTACAAGGGTGATCCTCCCAGCCAAAGATATGAACTTGCTGCCCCAAATGTTCAACATCCTTAAGACTTTATAAATAATGAACTAAAATTCTGCCTTCATAACCTCCTCAAAGCAACATTAACACCAAGGTAATTGAACTCCTTGACCGATTTGAAGCCCATAATTTGAGAAATAGCCCTTCTTCTACTACTAATAGTTTTGCCAAACAAGATTCCTAATTTGATTACATTTACCTTTTGACCAGTCCAATAACAAAATTCCTTTAAAATACCTTTGATCTCCTTCACTGTCTTCAATTTAGCTTTAGGGAAGATAATGATGTATCTGCATAAAGTAAATGCAAAATCCTTGGACCATTTGTACTAATTTGAATACCTGTTGAATCATTCATCAAAAAGGCATTAGATAGGAGCTGAGAACAAAGGATAAATAGATAGGGAGACAATGGACATCCCTGACGAAATCCACTTCTAGCATTGATCCAACTAGTAAGATTTCCATTAATCAACAAGGAAAAGGATGGATTTTGAACACATTCCATAAGTGATTTAGAAAACATAAAAGGGAAGCTGAAATATTCTAAAGCTTTCTGCAGAGTAGGCCACCCCATAGAATCATAAGCCTGCTCCATGTCTATTTTGAAAGAAACTAAACACTTAGAAGATCTAGATACCTGAACTTATGGAAAACCTCTTGAGCTATCAGAACATGATCAGACATTGATCTCTCTTTTAGAAAAGCCACTTGTTCCTTTGAAATCAACTTAGGAATAATACAAGTCAATCTATTCAGCAGAATCATGGCAGCTACTTTATAAACAGTGTTGTACAAGCTAATCAGTCTGTAATTAGAAGGAGACAAAGGATTACTCACCTTAGGACTCAACACTACAAGAGTCTTTTTCCAATCGTCACACATCACAGCCGAGGAAAAGAATTGATTCAACGCATTCCAAAGTTCTTCCTTAATAATAGACCAATAATTATTGAAAAGGAATATGTAATTCCATCATTTCCAGGAGCAATATACCCACCGACCTGCTTGTTCACATTCTCCACTTCCCCTAATTTGAAATCTTTATTCAAAAAAATGATGTCCTTTACTTCCAGACATCTCCACGGAGAGGGCTAGCTGTCAAGAGAATAGCTTCTATCATGCCATTTATCATTATAGAATTGGAACATAACTTCTTCAATCTGATGTTGATCCTCCACAATACAACCATTTTCATCTTTAATGCTGAAAATAAAGTTGGAATTTCTTCTAGCACTAGCAAATGATTGAAAAAATCTAGAATTATAGTCACCCTCAATCATCCACTTTACCTTTGCCCATTGCTTCCACCAAGTGTTCAGATGAGCCAAGGTAGCATCCAACTCGCACCAAGTGTTCAGACGAGTTAAGGTTACATTCAACTCATTTACCTTAGTCTTAAGGACCCAATACTCTTTAGCAAGAGACACCCATTATCAGCCTCTATTGTTTAAAGCTCCAAAATTTCCCTCTTAAGGTTCTCCTTCAATTGATTTAAGCTTTTAAATTTAGATTTACTCCAATAAAATAAGGACTTCAAAGCTCTATTCATTTTATAGTTTAGAATTTGAGAAAAGCTTCTGCAAGCTTTCTTACTCCAAGCATTCCTCATCACTGCAGCAGAGGCCGGGAAAGATGCCCAAACATCTTCAAACTTTATAGTTTTCTTGGCCATCGGACTGAATTCTAGCAGATTTGACAAGATTAGGCAATGATATGATGCCACTCTTGGAAGATGCCTCACCACCATACGATGAGACAAGCTTATAACTACTGAGCTCATAAAACATCTATCCAACCTTTCAAGGATCCGATCAGCTCCAGATTTATTGCTACACCACGTAAACTTTGGCCCAACACAACCAACCTCATGAAGATCATTACAAGCCAAGAATGATTTCATTTTTTTAGGAACCATGGAAAATGTAAATCTTCTCCCACCCCTCTTATCTTCCTTAGAGAGTAAGCAGTTGAAATCACCACCCACCACCATAGAAAAATCAATCCCAGAATAGGATTCCAACTTTTCGCAAAGAGTCCTTCTTCTATACACATCTTTATTGCAATAGATGGTAGCAACTCTCCATCTACCTTTATTAAGAACATCCAACTCACCAATTACAAATTGAGGAGAAGATTCTAAAACACTGAAAGAAGCCAAGTTATTATTCCAAATCACCAAAATACCTCCTGAAAACCCTTCCGAAGGAAGTTGAAAAAAATTCCATCCACCACCGATCAACGAACAAACATCCCTCCTATTAAAAGAAGCCACCTTGTTTTCCAACAACCCCACAAAAACGACATTATGATCTTTCACCACCTCCTTGAGATATAAAGAAGCTTTCTTCTTTCTAGCTCCTCTACAATTCCAAAAAATAATAGAAGACATTATTGGGTAAGAGGGGAAGAGATCCCCACTTTCTCCCTAAGTTCACCATCCACTCTTCTCTTTCTAGTAGCAACTTTAACAGGTCCTAAACCTTTAAGCTATTTAACACCTTTTTTCTTGATGTTGGAAGAACCACCATCCTTAAGATCCAACACATCATTTACAATAATATCCAGTTTTCCCTTAACACCATCATCGATTCCTTCCTTAAGACCAGAAGCAATAGGAGACATTTTCACATTCTCCCCTTTCTCAACTAGATCATTTAATACATCAAACTTATTTGCATTTATAAGAATTTTGGAGGATTTGAAGGACATACCATCTCCATTAATTTCAACAGAAGGATGCACCAAGTTGTTCTGACACCCAGCTACATCTGTGCCTTCCTCCACATACCGAGCATCCAGCAGAGATTCTGGACCAACTTTATCCTTCTCCGCCATAGCATCAACAAGAACCTTCCAACATTCTCACGAGCCTTTACAGTAACCGGGTCCACCGAGACTTCAGCTGCTTTAGGAGTATCCTCCTTCATTGGATGAGCCTTATTCTTCTTAAATTCTATAGTTTGTACCTTCTCTTTCCATAATTCACATGGACCCAAGGTCCATAACTATCTCCTCTAATAACAGCAGCAACACCCACCCTCATATCATCAACCCCAGTATTCATCTTCTCAGCCTGAGTCTCCACATTTTTAGAACCTTGACAAGCTTCCAAACCCCTCTCCAAACAATTATTATTTAAATGCCCAATTTTGCCACAATTGAAACAAAAAGAAGGTAATATCTGATATTCAATGCAATGAAAGAATTTACCTAAGCTTCCTTCCACCCACACTCTCAAAGGCAACTTGCCATCAAGCCTGACCCAAACACAAATCCTCGCAAATTCTCTTCTCCCCCACTAGAAGATGTTCCCATGAATAAGATAAGGAGTGCCCACCATGGATGCAATCCTACACACATTAATCTCATTCCAACATTGTAATGGGAGATTTGGCATCTGAATCCATATAGGAGCTGTCAGCCCTTTAAGAAATGAAGGTGAAAAGGATGGAAACCATCTATCCATTGCAATAATATGTCCATTGACATACCAAGGTCCGCTAGCTAAGATTGTCTCCAAAGGTTCTGGATCATTGAAAGCACAAAGAACCCAACCCATACCAAGCAAAGTCAAATGAAATTTACCAAATGTAGCCCATTGTCTCCTTAATTCCATACTTATGATGTGAAAAGGATCATTTTCCCCAAAAACTTTAATCACCAGAGCCTTTTGAAGTTTATTTGAATTATCTAATTCATTTTGAGTATGGAGCTTCACCATCAAATCATTCTCAATTAAATCGTCACCGAGATATAAATCCAAAACTCTAATGTTTGATTTTTTATTCCAAACATTTTCCATCACATTACTCGTCTGTTGTTTAGGAACCTCCAACTGATCCTTCATCAAATTGCAATTTCCCAGATCACCTGATTCATAATTACAGACCTTCTCCAGATCAAATATCGACTGATCTAAGCTAGCCACTTCATTCCTTTGAATAGCATTAGTTTTATAGCCGTCTGTTACCATCTTTTCTGCCAATGACATTGAATTAAAACATATATTGGACCTTAATTTAGAAACCTCAACAACCTCTTGCTCCAATGAATAACTACCACCAAGGTTAGAATCGACATCTCTCTTCAATGAGATCTTCGAATCAGAAGAAGAAGGAGCATCATTGTTTGAATTATAACCAAAACCAGAATCTTGAAAACCTCCATTTTTCCTTGGGCTTTTAGATGAGCAGTCGACTAAAACATTTTTAACTTTTCCCAAAACTTCAATTGGTTTTGTAGGAACCAATAATCCTCCTTCATTGATGATCGAAGGCTGCCCAGACCTAAACCTTGTCTTCACATCTTGATCCGAATCTGAATCTCCAAACGCAGGAGGAGACGAACCGATACTGAGACGAGAAAAATTCCAAACACCAGTAGATGAAGGACAGTAAATGTTAAAAGAACCACAAGCAGTTGTTGGCTGGTGACCTTCTGCCGTCATTGGATTGGACCTAAAATTATGTGAAATCAAAATTCAAAAATTGCATACACTCTCTCTCTAAAACTGGGAGCTTCTCTCTCTTAAAATCAGCCTTTTTCCTAGGTTACTCAAGTGTTGGGAAATCCTATAGAGTTTTTAATAAAAGAACAGTGGTAGTAGAGGAGACCACTTGTATTGTATTTAATGAATATGATAATTCTAGAGGGTTTAAGATAGAAGAAGAAGAGGTTGTAGAAGTCACCCAAAGATTAGAATATGCAAATCTAGAGGAAAGGGTAGAACCTGAAAATATGCTGCCTAGAGAATGGAGATATTCTTCAAGTCATCCTAAAGAACTAATCTTAGGAGATCTATCTGAAGGTGTTAGAACTAGGCATGGACTTAGAAAAGAAGTAAATCACTATGCCTTCATTTCAATGATTGAACCCACTAACCTAAATCAAGCCCTATCTGATGAATTCTAGATCCTAGTCATGTAAGAAGAATTAAATCAATTTCTATGAAATGATGTTTGGGAGCTAATTGAAAGACCTAAGGACTAGAGTGTGGTAGGAATTAAGTCATTTTTCAAAAACAAAATGAATGATTTTTGTGTAGTGGTGTGGAATAAGACAAGATTGGTGGCTAAGGGATATAACCAAATAGAATGGATTAATTTTGAACAGACTTTTGCCTATGTAGCTAGATTAGAAGCTATTAGGGTATTACTAGCCTTTGCTTGTTTTAAAGAATTCAAACTGTACCAAATGGTTTGAGCTCTTTGCTATTCAAGCTTTGAAGAATGTTATTTATGATTGAATGTTTAATTGTAAAGGAATCATAATTGAAGGTGATAATTACAATGTTATCAAATATCTTCAAGATTCTTTGAGGAAAATGAAGGCTTTCAAGGATGAACCTTGGATGGAAGATCTCTCAATTCTTAAGGGTTTTAATAATGTTATTTTTTGTTGTACGGATAGAAGATATAATAAACTAGCGAATTTGTGTGCTAGTTTAGCTCTTTATAGTAGCTTTTTTTAGGATGACATTTGCTCCAATAATGTTCCTCCTTTTCTTAGGTTGTTAAAGGAGGAACATGATTTTATTTTTCATTAGGCTGTAATAGTTTTTTTCATTAATGCTATTGCATCTTTAAAAAAAATAAGAATGGGGTAATAAAAGAAGATGTGTATGTTGAACAACCCCTAGGCTTTAAAAATTTATAATTTTCTAATTATGTGTTCAGATTAAGAAAGGCCTTATATAGACTAATACAAGCACCTAGGGCATGGTATGAAAGGCTAAGTATATTCCTACTTGAAAAAAAATTATATTAAGAGGAGTGTAGACACCACCTATTCTTAAAAAAAGTAGGAGATGAATTACTACAAAACAACAACAACAACAACAACAACAAACCTTTATCCCACTATGTGGGGTCGGCTACATGAATCCTTTTTCTCCATTATGTCCTATTAAAAGTTAAATTCTCATTTAATTCTAATAAAGAAAGATCATTTCTAATATTTTCTAAACAAGTATTTTTAGGTCTACCTCTACCTTTCTTAACATAAGTCAAATCTAAGGTCTCTACTTTCCTAACCGGGTCATCGGGAGGCCGCCATTTTATGTGACCAAACCATCTAAGGCGACTCTCTCTAATCTTATCTTCCACTGGAGCTACTCCAACCTTTTCATGAATATGCTCATTTTGTAGCCTATCTCTAAGGGTAAAGCCACTCATCCACCTGAGTATCATCATCCCTACAACACTTAACTTAGAATTATGCTCCTCTTTTAATGGCCAACATTCGGCACCATGAAGCATTGCAGGTCTCACCACCATCTTATAGAATTTTCCCTTAAGTTTAAGGGGTACTTTTCTATCACACAATAAGCCCGATGCATTCCTCCACTTCAAGCATCCAACTTGGATTCTGCTGATAATAACCCCATCTATTTCACCAACACTATGAACAATAGATCCAAGATATCTAAAATGTGTACTCTTATTAATAACTTGATCACCCAAAGTCATAATCCCTTCACTCGATCTATTATTACTAAAATTACACTAGGAGATGAATTACTGATTGTCCAAATTTATGTTGATGATATTTTTTTTGGATCTTCTAATAAAAGCCTTTGTGATGAGTTTTAAAAAAGAATGAGTAATGAATTTGAGATGAGTATGATGGGAGAACTGACCTACTTTCTTGGATTTAGTATAAGGTAGAAGGATGATGTATTTTTTCTTAGTCAATCGAAATACAATAAAGACATCCTTAAAAAATATGAAATGAATAAAGCAAAGCGAATAAACACTCCCATGAGTTCCACTGTTAAGTTAGATAAGAATTCAAATGGAAAATTTATTGATCAAAAGAAATATAGAGAAATAATTTGATCACTTTTTTACTTTACTACTAGCAGACCTGATATCATGTTTAGTATTTATCTCTATGCTAGATTTTAAGCTGATCTAAAAGAGTCCCATTTGACTGCTGTTAAGAGAATTCTTAGAGATCTCTTAGGAACCTAAGACTTAGGAATCTGGTATTCTAGACATAGCATCTCTTTTGAAATTATAGGATATTCTGATTCAAATTTTGCAGGATGCCGAGTTGATAGGAAAATCACTTCTGGGATATGTCAATTCATAGGATAATCCTTAGTCTCTGGTTCCAGAAGAAAATAGAACTCAGTTGCACTATCCTCTGTTGAAGCTGAGTATATAGCCTTAGGAAGTTGTATGACCCAGGTCCTTTGGTTAAAGCAATAAATTTTTAATTTAGGACTACTTGTAGGCACAATTTCAATCTTATGTGATAACACTAGTGCCACATATATTTCAAAGAATCTAATCCAACACTCCAGGACCAAATATATTGACATAAGGCACTACTTCATTAGGGACCATGTTACTAAAGGAAACATAGAGCTACATCATGTAGCCACTAAAAATTAACTTGCTGATATTTTTACAAAACCATTAGTTTTTGAAACCTTTAGCACTTTAAGAACTGGATTAGATGTGATCGATATTCATGCTTGAAATTGACATTTTCTGTTTATGTTTTGTTTATTTTTGTTATGCTTGTTTCTGCTTACATATTTTTCGTGCTTATGTGTTTGTGTTGTTGATGATTTTCTTGATTGTGTTTGGTTTATTTAGTCCTTAATTTGATTTTTTTTATTTTATTTAGTTTTGTTCTTATTTTTGTTCTTTTGATTTTGTTGTTATAATGTTTTATGATTGTGTCCTGATCATCTCATAAATCACATCACTGAACCTCACTATCTTTTCCTGCATGTAAAATTTTTATTTATTTGATATCGTACTGTACGACCTACATCGTACTATACAACCAACATCATACTGTACTAACTACACAACACTACTTCGATCCCTGCTATTGGCCTAATGGATGGTCCATATTACATCTATGATTAACAATCATACTTTTCTGATGAAGCATTTATTTTTGTTCTTTTCATGCATTCCAATTTTTGTAATGGCTTGTGGTAAGCATAGTCGACAAACCCAGGGTGCTTCCTCCACTTGCAACCCTATTGACAACGGCTTTATGATGGCTTCTGATGAAGCCGCCTACTACAAATATAAAGAAGCTAAGATCACACCTTCTAGGCTTCTTAATCAGTAGGCCCTTACCTTTCCAGTAATGAACCTCTTCAACTACTGCACTTCAATTTCTTCAGACCTTGGCCTATCCCTTCCAGTCTGAAATCTTTTATGAATTTCTTGCAAACCATAGGATTAGTGGGGATGCTATGGTAGTTTCCTCTCGAGTATGTTTCCAAAATGTAGAAATCATCAAGGAAGATATAGGAGCTCACCTTCAGCTAAACACCCAAGGGAATAGACCTCTTGCCATGTCTTCTAGATCCGATTTTAACTGGACTGCCGTGATCCTTTTGCTATGAAATATTGCCCTTAACTTTCACCAAACCCTTAGTCTCCTCCTTAAATAAAAATGTTAGGGTTATCAAGCACGTTTTGAGAACATCTATTATTCCTAAGGCTGGAGACCGAATAAATATCACTCTTCTGTTGTTGATTGTCACCTGCTTCATAATGTCAAGCACCTAAATGGAAGAAGCTCAAATGCTAATTGACTACATCCAAAACCTCACTTCCATTCAACTCCCAGCCATTAGGAGAAAGCAAAACATCAACCTAGAACATGTGATCGGATATATCCTGGATAAAAAGTATAACTTCACATATCTTGCACCTCTTTACAACACTGCAATATTTTTCACGGATGCCTCCTTTTGGATGTTTTTTTATAGAGAACAAGAGCCTGAAGACCCTCTCTTTGATGAAGAAGGAGAAGCTGCCCCTGTAGCTGAACCTGCACTTGCACCTACTCCTCACCACTACCCTTATGAGGAGTTAATTCAGAGATTTGACAGACTGGAGACTCACCTAGACCAACAACAAATCCAACACGATAATGATATTGGTTGGTTTAGGGAACAATTTGGAAATATTCAACACCAGTTCACCACCATCCAGCTGTAGTATGAAAGTTTTAGCCAATTCTTATAACCACCTCCACCGCATGATCAGGATCCATCTCTATACTAGTTTTATTTAGTTTTTATTGTGATGTATTTTCCTTTTTTTAATGCTTGTGTGTTTTTTACCTAGTTTTTTATAATGAAATTTTATTTCAGTCTTTATTGTGTATTTTTCCTATATTTATTTCAAGGACTTTTCGTTAAAAAAAATTTGTTTATTTTCACTTTCAAGTGGCAATTCCTTCTAGCTGGCTCTCTACTTTTAGATTTCTTATGTGCTCTTTACTTGAGAATTCAGTGGTTAAAGAAAATATATTTTCTATTGATCGTACTGTATGACTTAGATCGTACTGAATAATGAAACTCGTACTATACAACCTAGATCATACTGTATGACCTAACTTAGACTGAACACTATTCTTTTTTGTTTGTGTAAACATTCTTCTATTCTTACCTAAAATGTTTAAATAGGTAATTGCTAATATCTTTAAACTAACAGGATAGAAATTCATGAATTTACATATCCCCTCTTATTTCCTTTGCATGATAATCCCTTGTGTATACTTAAAATCTAAATCGAATTGGAATTAAGCTGGTTGAAATGATAACTTATTCTATCTACTACATGTTTTTATATTATGAATATATTCTGAAATTTGATGTATGAAATTCATTATTTGTCTACATCAAGTTTTTATTCATATTAGAAAGCTCGGGTTTGCTTTATAGATTATTCCTCCCTATATAAGAGAGTGAGTTATTTTTCTCTTCTATTTGGAAGACAATCTTATAATTGTTATTCTTAAAGCTTTAGAAAGGAAGAAATTTGCAAAAAATTAAAAAGAGGCACAAAATGAGCCCAAAATTAAAAGATGAGCAATGACGCCAAAAATAAAAGATGCGCTAAGTGTATCAAAAATAAAAGATGCGCAATGAACACATAGAATAGTTAAAAGAGGCACAAAAGAGCCCAATTATGCCTAATATCTATCTAAGCCACATAACCTTATACACATACTTTAGATGGTTTAGGATAACCAACTCTAGGTTATACTAGGTGAGTGGTTTGGTTTAGTTTGCTTGTGTTTAAAGATGTAGGTGTGTTTATTTTATATACTTTGGATGCCATTTTTACCTTTCTATTAGTGCACATTTGTAACTAGAATTTGACTTTTAAAAGGACAATGGAGAAAAAGGATTCATGTAACCGACCCCACGTAGTGGGATAAAGGCTTGATGTTGTTGTTGTTGTTGTTGTTGTATTAGTGCACATTTGTGGTAAGCTCTTAGGTCATTTCATAGTTATTTGTATACACTCACACAATATTGTATATGTATATTTTTTTATAGTGCTCTTTTATAATTCTATAAAGTAGAATGTATCTAAGTATTGACATAAATGTAAATATTTTAGATACTTATATAGTTAGATTGAGTTGTACAGTATCAAGAGTTATAAAAGATTTAAACTGATTATTTATTGAGAGGTTTGATGGAGAAATATAGAGAGAATAAGGAGGATCTCATATGATATTTATTGATTTAGAGAAAGCATATGATAAAGTTCCAAGAGAAGTGCTATGGAGAGTTCTTGAAAAGAAAGGAGTTAATAATACTTATATTCAAATCATTAAAGATATGTATGCATGCACTATTACTTGTATTCAAACCCAAGGTGGTTTGACCAGTATTTTCCTATTTTAGTTGGATTACATTAATGATCAGCCTTAAGCCCATATCTTTTTTCTTTAGTCATGGATGTTCTCACTAAACATTTGCAAGAAGATGTACCTTGGTGTATGCTTTTTACTGATGATATTCTTCTTATTGATAAGAGTAGAGAGGGAGTTGAAGGTATACTTGAATTATGGAGGCCGACCTTAGAGTCTAAAGGTTTTCGCTTGAGTAGATCTAAAATTGAATATATGGAGTGTAATTTTAGTAGTAATGACCTAGTGGGGGGATTGTGACTTTGGGTGATCAAGTCATTAATAAGAGTACACATTTTAGATATCATAGATCTAATGTTCAGAGTTATGATGAAATAGATGGGGATATTATCAGTAGAATTCAAGTTGGATGGTCAAAGTGGAGAAATGCATCGGGCTTGTTGTGTGATAGGAAAGTCCCCCTAAAACTTAAGGGAAAATTCTATAAGATAGCAGTGAGACCTACAATGCTTTATGGTGTAGAATGTTGGCCATTAAAAAAGAAGCATAATACTAAGTTAAGTGTTGTAGAGATGTGGATGCTCAGGTGGATGAGTGGATTTACCCTTAGAGATAGGATACGAAATGAGCATATACATGGAAAGGTTGGAGTAGCTCCAGTGAAAGATAAGATTAGAGAGAGGCACCTTAGATGGTTTGGTCACATAAAATGATGGCCTTCCGATGACCCGATTCGAAAAGTAAAGATATTAGATTTGACTTATATTAAGAATTGTAGAGGTAGACCTAAAAAGTCTTGGTTAGGAAATATTAGAAATCTTTCTTTATTAGATTTAAACAAGAATTTAACTTTTAATAGGACACAATAGTGAAAATGGATTCATGTAGCCAGCCCCACACAGTGGGACAAAGGCTTGATGTTGTTGTTGTTGTTGTACATACTCATAGGTTTCAAAAGGAAATGATTCTTCTTTCTTTGAAGATCATTATCTTTCAAAATTCTATAACAGATCCAAAAGCGAGTAGATTTTAAGATAAAATAAATAATTATATTTAAATCTACATTTGCATAGGAATAAAAATTCAGGCTTATTTGTTGGTGGAGCCTGACCACCTTTACTTTACAGAAGACCCTAAGATGTACTCTGATTAATTACAAATGAAGAAAAGTTTGTATTTATATAGTATTTTTATGCATCATTTTATTTCATGATCATTTACATATTGTAAAATGCCCTGATTAAATTTTCTAAATTATAACTTCTTGATTCCTAGGATAGAGCTATCTAATCTGCATTCATGAGGTGATTGTTTTATGCTTAGGATTATTAGCTGGCAGCAAACTCTAGGCGAACACAAGTCTAGATTGTATACAACCTTTAGTCTCTATATATTTATTCTGTTATGTCATTCTCAAAAATTTAAATTTGAATAAAAAATTATAATTTATAGCCAATATACTAAAATTTTGATAGCCTAAATCTTTCTTTAAATCTATATGAATTTAAAAACTTTAGTTTTTACTTTAATCGAGAGTATTCACATTTGAGATGTAATTAACTATTAGGGTTTGCCTTCGTAGGATGTATAGAACCCAAATATTAAAATAAACTCTACCATTGTTTCTTTCTAAATAGGGGAAGAATTTGTGGACGCAGACCTAACATTAAATTATAGTTAGCTTCATAATAAAAAAATAAGTAAAAATTTCTTTTATCTTTCAGGATTAATTGAATATTTCTTATACAATTTGATTATGAAAATAAATACATTAATTTAGTTTTATAATAAAAATGATAGTTGAATATTATTTTATTCTTCAGGATAAATTGAATATTTTTATACTGTTTGATTATGAAAATAAATAAATTGATTTAGTTTCATAATTAAAATGATAAGTGAATATTCTTTTTATTCGTTGGGATGAATAAATATTCTTTATGCTATATTTGATTATGAAAATAAAATGAGTTTATCTTTACAAATCGATAGTGAAATATTAGTCTGTCTCTAAGAATGGTAAAATGTTAATCTAAATAGATTTAACTAAACAAATATTTAAACAAATTATATGGCAAACTCAAAATTTGTCCATAAAAACCATTTGCATTTTTCCCTTGAATCTACCCTTAACAGCCTTCTTTACCCACCATGGCCACCACTGAGTTTCTTCCCGTCTAAATCGCCACCACCATGAATGCCATAGCAGGGAGGGGAATGCCAGTCTCCTCCCACTCATTCCCATAGATCTTACATGAGAACCTAAAAAAGAACAATAGAATCTTAGAGAAAGATCAAGAGGGGATAAGAGAGAGGGAGCAGAATTTGATAGGGAGTGACTTAGAGAGAGAGAGAGAGAGAGAGAGAGAGAGAGAGAGAGAGAGAGAGAGAGAGAGAGAGAGAGAGAGAGAGAGAGATGTATTTGTAGAGAGGAATAGAGGTTGAGGAAGAGGGTGAATAAAGAGATAGATATAAAGAGAGGGAGAGATAAAGTGATAACGAGATTGTGCATGAGAAGGAGAATGGGAGCAAGAGAGAGAGAGAGAGAGAGAGAGAGAGAGAGAGAGAGAGAGAGAGAGAGAGAGAGAGAGAGAGCGAGAGAGAGGGGGAGATAGTTATATATAGAGGAAGGGAGTGAAACATCTATTTGAGGGAAGCTATAAAGATTGAGGGAGTTGTAGAGGAAGAGTGAGTGAGAGTGTAAGTGATAGGGAAATGGGGAGAGGAAGAGAGCATTATATAAAGAGAATGACTAAGAAAGAGGGAGGGTGAGATAGAGTAAGATCAATAAAGAGAAATTGATAGAGAGGAGAGAGAGAGAGAGAGTGCAAGAGGGTGGGGGAGATAGAGCGAGAGTGTATATATATATATATATATATAAAGAGAAAGAGAGATGGAGAGGATGAGAGAACTAAAGAGAGAAAAGGTATATATTCTTAGAGAGGGGGGTGAGATAGATAGAGAGAGAGAGGGGGGGATAGAGAGAGAAGGAGAGATAAAGAGTGCATGGGAAGGAGGAGTGAAAGAGAAAATAAAAGAGTGAGAGAGGAAGATTTAGAGAGAGTGATAGAGAGTGAGATAGAGAAGCATGATAGAGGGAGAGAGATATATTTTTAGATATAGAAGGTAAGAGAGACTGAGAGAGAGTGAGGGAGACAGAGGGAAAGAGAGAGAATATGCGAGGGATATAAAGAGAGTGTGCACGGGAACAAGAATGAGAGCAAAAGTGAGATTGAGAGAACAAGCAATATATTGAGAAATGGAGAGAAGCATCTATTTAGTGGAAGCTTGTTTGTGATTGAAAAAAATATAGTTTTTAAAAAATGTTTTAATTTTCTTTGGGAAAGTTAAATTTTTGGAATTTAAATTTTATAATCGAACACTTATTATGAATGATATATCACATCGGAAGGTGAACATATCGTTCCCTAATAGGTTCCGATTACAAATCTTGATTTATCCTGATTATTGTAGTCAAACTCAAAGAGAAACAACATATGATCTCAAAGGATCAAAGTGATGATTAATCAACTGTTTGATTATGTTAATCTGAATAGGAAAATTAATTTCATAATCATAACTATGATTGTAATTGACATATCTATCCGAAGAAAGAAGATATCAATTATTATCAATAGTTTGAATATGAAAATAACGATCGCCATTTTTGTTTTGATTTCCCAAAGATAATTAATTAAAGGTTTTGAAAAAGCTTGATTTTGAAATCATGTCTGGGTTTCTAAATATCCTACGGGCGCAAGCCCTCGTAGTTAATTACATCGTAGGAAACCAAAAAATTTCCTACAAAAACTCTCGATTAAAATAGCGATGCGAATTTTATTTGGAATTCAAAGCTTGATATCAAAGAAGGTTTAGGGACTGTAAATTCAATAGGGATTGGTTCAAAAATGAACACTTATTTCTGGAGTCAAAGGAAGAAGAGTAGGAGGTGTTTTAAGATTCTGAATTACTTCAGAAACACCCCAACCTATTCTAAGTGTTGGGCTTGAGTGTGATTGAAAGAGATTTAGGTTTCAGTGGTTAATTTTATTAAAAAGTAGGAATTAGAATCTCGGAAGTTTGAGGTCTTAGGATTGAAGATATGCCTCAGAACCTATGTCTAAAAATGGGTACTGAGAATTAGTGACCCGGATCCTAGCTAATGCAATGCAATCCTAGACTTACCCCGGCCTGGATTGGGGAGCCAGCTAAACCACCTAAATGCTTTAAAACCATGAGTCAAGTCAATTATGCAAGAGTGGTAGGAACATTGATTAAGATTGGTTTAAAGAATTGGGGTCGACATCTAGAGCAGATCCTAATTGACCCCTTAACATATGTTGGGTTAAATGCTTAAGCTAGATATGTAATTAAGATTTAGACTCAATTTTAATTTGTATCTAATGCAATGCATGCTAGTTGACTCGATTAAATGCTTAAATTAATATGTAGCAGTTTTAAAATAAGGCTTAAAAATAAATTTTATCTTAGAGATTGCACAACATCCCCTTGGACAGAACTGCACCCTAATAGGTCAGGTGGTCTGCCAAAACCCGCAGGCGGGGAGGTGCCTAACACGGTAGAGAAGATTCAATATGATGCATGAAAAACTCCCGGCGAGTCCGGGCTTACTTCTTAAAATCGTTAGAGTTTCTATCTGAGCCTAAAGTTTTTCAAATTTTGTTTAAGTAGAAATAGTTTATGACCGTACCCTCACGAGCCTCCGATTGGGTTCCAGGCTAAAACAAAATCGACATGCAATAATCGCCAAAAAATTTTGAAAAGAAGGCAAGTCCTTAATCGCAATCAACATCAGGTAATCAAATCAATTAAATAATTAAATCAATTAAATAAATGCTCAAACTGAAAGTCCATGTGGCAAGTGCCACTTAATTATACAACCCAAGGTCTGCAGGATAAGTAAAGTGGCCGGGTACCACTGACTACAACCCGGATTCTACTCCAAAGACTTAAGTGACTTTGAGATTTGAGATTCTTCTCATTCTTTACTTATTTTTCTTCTTGGAACTCCTTGGATCGTCAAGTCTGGATATCCAAATGAAAAGAAACTCCCCCTGAATAGGGGTGTTATCTTTTCTCTTTGGATATTTGAACTTCATCCTAATTTGGATCAGCAAATGGATAGGAAGTCTCCCCTAAGGGATCTTCCTTCCTCTTTGGATTCCAAATTGGATGTTTAAACATCTCAATCTCAAAGTACTTTAATACATTACAATTCAAATTCATATCAAATTACATTAATCAAAATTGAAAATCTAGACTCAACCACCTGCAAGGTTATCCTAATAATCAACAGTTATGTAAACATCTCAAGTATTTAATATATTGAAATTAAAAATGCTCAAACCAGCCACACTTGGCCATGCTCTTTTAATTTTAAAGGGGGACTTAAGCATGCTTAGCACCTGTGCAAATTTAATATTAATGATTTTTGCCCCCTTTAATTTAATACCCTGCATGAGCATGGCCACCTGCATAAGATTGAATTAGTATAGATCATTCCTAACCTAGGGGTAGATCTAACGTACAATCAATCACATCACAGAGTGCAGTAAATAAATAAACAATCACATCAATTCTACCACTAGCAAATAGCATGCAGTAAAAGCTCGAAAACCCAGCACACAGCAGAAAAGTAAATACCGGCCTAGCCTAAAACTAGAGTTGGTTGCCCTAGAAAACCATCTAAAGTGTGTGAGGTAGGATGTGTGCTTTTGTATGTCCTAAATAGGCACTTGATTGAAGTTGCTTAAAGTTCTGGTTGGTTGAAGGCTTAAGGGTATTTTAATTTGAGTATAAATCTTAATGACTTGAAATTAATTTTAAACTTGATTTTGATTGTTTGTTGGATACCACCTTTGTTGCACACCGAGGCCGTGAAGTTTATTTCACCTTCCTTGGGGCTAATTTAATAGCCTCGTAGGCCTAGGTTACCTAGTGGTACCCGATATAATTAAGTGATTTGAGTTTGATTAATATTTGAAAGTTGATTAATTTTTAATTAAGATTGGTTGATTGCTGGTTTTAGAGTTAAGTTGATCTTTTCTGGAGTTTTTGAAGATTTATTGAATTTTAATATTTTCTGGATTATCTTAATGATTTAATTCAAGGGTCAAAATTTAAATTTTTGATTTAAAGTGTTTTCTGGAAAGTTAATATTTTATTAAAATACTAGACCTTAATACGATCAGTTAGACAATAAGTACATTGAAATTAGATTTTTCTATATTTTATTATGAAGGTTTGAAGTTTTGACTTGAATTTGAACTAAGTTTGACTAAAAGTTGACTTTTTCAAAATTGATTGATTTCTGGAAATTTAACATTTTTGATAAAGATTAGACCTTAAAATGAGTCATATGCCTTTGAGTTTGCTCAATTATGAGTTTATTTGAATTAGTTATGAATTTTTAAAGTTTGGAGTATTTATTGAATTTTTAAAATTAATTTAATTAAAGCCATTTTTAATTAATTAAATTAATTAAATATTTAATTTCAATTAAACGTAAATTAAACTTAATTTTGAATTCCAGTCAAAGGGCTTTTATTTTTCATTGATTAATGGTTCAATTCTGGTCAGTTTAAGGTGTAATGTGTAATTTTTGGATTTAAATTTGATTTATTACATTTTCTTGAAATTTTAAAGGCTTAATTGAGGTTTAAACTTAATTAGGTTAATTAAGGGGTTTTATGATTTCAAAATTCAGTGAAACTTTTCCTTAAGGCTGAGAGTGTCACTAAGTTTAAATGGTTTAAGTTTCAAGTCAATAGGAAGTGTATCCTAATTAATGGAATTTTCCTAAGTTTTCTAATCAAATCCTTAATTATTGTCCTTGATGTCACTAGTTTTGAGTGGGTTCAAATCAAAGTCATTAACCCTTGCACAAGTATATGTAAATATATATAATCACAACCAATCCTAAATATAGGAGATCCCTAAAGCTAGGTGCAAGTGTGTGCACCCTAAGCATGCAAATAAAGTTAAAATTTGATTAATTAAAGGATTAATCAATGAATAATTAATCAAGTTAATTATTCATTAATTAATCATCACTCCACATAAATTCTATTCAATTAAGCTTAATCAATATTTAAAATTCCAATGGATCTCTCATTGCTTAAGGGTTTAAATGTATATAGTTTTAAAATAAAATTTAAAAAAAATATATATACATATATATAAACCTACATACCTAAGTTTTAAAATAAAATACTTTACAAATATTATATAAAAATAATAATTTTGTAAGGGATTGAGAGATCCTCAGGTGTTTCAAAGTGACTTGCAAATAATTTTAATATTTTAAATTATTTGATAAAATTTTTAATTAAATATTAATTAAATGGTAAAGCATTCAAATAATTCAAATCATTTAAAATAAGTTGAGTTTTAGATTTTGAAAATAACTTTCAATTCAAACATTTAAAATTTCATAAATTTTAATATAAAAAAAAAATTGAATTCATTTGAATTTAATTTGAATTTAACTTGATATTTGAAAGCTTAAAAGGAATTAAATTAATTTCAAATTAATTAATAATTAAAATATTTGTTAAAGTAAATTAAATTAAGTTTTGGTTATTTCTGAAATTTTAAATTATTAAAAAAAAAATAATTTCATTTAAATTTTCAAAATTATTTTCATTTGATTCCAATTAGAAATTATCTAAATAGTTACATATTAATATATTAAAATTATTTAAAATGGTTAATACATCTTAAAATTGGATTTGAATTAAAATCATATATATATGTATTTATATTTAAAATTAAATTTTGAATAATTATTGATTTTAAAATATCAAGTATTTAGTAATTGAAATATTTTAAAATATATTTAATATTTTAACTTCGTATTAATTTTAAATTAACATTTTTAATACAAAATAAATAGTTTTGGAATTTTTTTTAAAAATAATTTTTTAATAATTTTTTATATAAGAAAATAACACTTAAAATGATTTTTTTTATATCATTTTAAATGGGATTGCGGCGCCGACATCTGAGGATAGGCCACGTGGCGAAGTCAGCTCGGTCGGATTAGAAACCGCGGCGGCGCTTGAATTTCAGAGCCACTTAACCACGTCGACATTCGCTATCTGTCATCAGATCCTGCGCTGTAAAGATTGGACGCACGTGATCGAGCCGGATGACCCTTCAGTGCGGCAGATCAAAGTAGGCGGTCGGACGGACCGCGAAACAGTAGAATTCAGTCTGTTGATCTTAAAATCAATGGTCTGGATTCCATGCAAGCGTAAGGGCTGCCGGAGACGCCCTTGAATTCATTTTTTAAAGTTTTCTCTTAAACGGATCGATGGATTTACTTGAAATTTTAAATATAGGATCTAGTGATGAACAGAATTAATGTGGAATAATTTTAAGTTCTTGAAAGGAGGTTTTCCAAAAGCTATTTAGCTCTAAATATTGAAACTAGGGTTTGAGTTTACAAGAAAACTAACCAATGGATCTTTGGGATTTTGATTTCTCTGAGTTTGTGGACTGTCCACGCTAATATTTGTTGAAGACTCCTCAGCTTGAAAACACCTGGATCGAGCTGTAAAAGCTTGAGATGGATTTCGCCTTAGGCTCGCCGGGAAGCTCACCGGCGGCGGCTTGGACCGATCGGATTTTTGTTGGGAAGGGTTTATAAATCCCTAGAGAGCTCAAACGAAAAGGAATTTTATCTGGAAGAGTTTGAGTGGAGAGAGATTGTCTAAGGGAGAAATCAAGCTCTATTTGGATGACCTAACCTATTCAAACGTCCCCAGCTGATTTGGATGGTTAGGATTGATTTTTCTGGACTCCAGATGAATGACACTTGGCCTGGAGTTTGTTAGAAGGCAGAGGAATGAAGGACACCAAGGACAAGTGAGGTGGAAAGGGGTCTTGTCCTTTGGAGCATATGGAATGATTAGGGATGGATTAGGATCAAGTCAGAGCTTAAGTGAGGTTTAAATTAAACTTAAGAAACTTCTGGAATGTATTTAAATGGCTAGAGTGATTTCAAATGGAGTGGATTAACTTTGAGAGGGATTTAATTATTCAAAGGAGTTTTAAAGTTTTATTGACTGGTCAACAGTCAACTTTGACTACCTAGGTGGCAGCTAGGAAGACCTAATGAGCTATTTTAAATGACTTGAAGGGAGTTTGAAGGAATTAAATAGGTATACAAGCAAACTAATGGGTATTTGACTAAACATTTGAATTGATTTTTGGTCAAAAATCCTAAAAATTTGGCTTACATTAGACTTGAATGCAAATGAACTCTAGAATAGAGTATGATCAAAGATTTGATAAGTTTTGAATAAGTTGATTCACTAAGAGTTAATAATTTAATTCAAATGGGTCAATTTTGACTAGAGTTGGACTCAGTTGACTAAGTCAACTGTTGACTGGGTCAATGGGTCAAGTCAAATCCAAATCATTGGGGAATGTGATCAAAGAAGTTTGAATGGGTTTGAAGCTGATGTGGAGTTTGATTCAAAGTAAATGAGCTTAAAGGTTGAACTGGTCAACCTAGGTTGACTTGGTCAACCAGGTTGACCCAGGGTTAGGGGTTGAGCTCAACAGGTTTGAAATGATGAATGAGGTCTGAAGGAAGTGGTTTCAAGGTCTGGAATGGTCATCTAGATCAAATGACCTATTTAGGTCTTAAAGGGCTTAATGGGTCAACTGGGTTGACTTGGTTAACCAAGTTGACCCAAGGTCAGGGATTGGGCCCAACCAGTTCAGATTGACATTCTGAGTCTACTGGTGGTGGTCTCAAGGTCTGGAGAAGTCATTTGGTCAAAATGACCTATTTGGGCCCTTAATGGGCCTTTTAGGTCAACCCTGGTTGACTTGGTTGACCAGGTGGGTCCAGGGTCTGGAAATGGGCTCAACAGATTTGAAATGACATTTGGAGACCAATGAAGGTGGTCCTAAAGTCTGAGGAGGTCATTTGGTCAAAATGACCTGTTTGGGCCCTTAAGGGCCTATTCGGTCAACCTGGTTGACTTGGTCAACCAGATTGACCCAGGGGCTGGTTTTAGGTTCAATGGGTTTGGTTGGACATTTGAAATTTGCTGGAAGTGACTGCATTTGATTTGGAGCTCATTTGGTTCAAATGACCATTTACACCTCATAGGGGTATTTTTGTCATTTTGACCCCTAGTCGACTAGGGGTCAAATTGAGTCCAACAAAATGTAGTTTATTGCTCAATGGGTCATAATCAAGGGTCTGGAGGTGATTGGAGGATTTGGAGAAAGCTCCAGGGTCAAAATCCACTGGGTGGCAGGTCTAGTGGCATAGACTGTAAATATTTGAAGGTTTTACAACCTTTGGATTTCAATTCAGTTTCTGGGGTTAGAGACCTCAGAATGAGCTCAAATTTGGAGGGTTGCCTCTAGAGACATATCACATCAGTGTGGAATTCATAGACCTTGAATCAGAGTTCATTTGATAGGGTTTTGAAATGTTCAAAGATTCACTGGAAAAGGCTTTTAGGACTTGACCTTCTGCCTTAGAATTGAGTCTGGCAATCTGGATTTTAAATTGGAATTTGAATTTGAATGATTGGATTTGAATTACCCAAATCATTCATGATCATTTAGAGATCATAAATGATAGGATAGGATTAAAGCTTGATCAAAGGTAGAATCAGGGTTTGAACTAGAGTTTGGATTTTGAACTGGATTGAATTCTGGATTTTGCTCAAGGTTTGTATTGAGGATATGGATTAAAGTCTGAGTTATTCAAGAGTTTGAATAGATTTGAGGACTGGATAGATCTAAGGTCTAGGAGGATCCTAGGACCTAAATTGATCTAGTGAAATCCTAGGGTCCAGAGTAGATCCTAGGGGCTGAAGTCTAGGAAGATCTTAGAGTCTAGGAAATCTTAAGGTCTGGGATCTTGAAGGTTCTTAGGATCTAGAATAGATCCTAAAGTCTAGATACTAAGAAGATCCTAGGGTCTAGATTGATCCTAAGATCTAAAATCTAGGAAAGATCCTAGGATCTAGAATAGTCTGGAAATTTGACTGATTTGAGATCAAGGTTGATTTGAATCTGGATTGATCTAGGATTAGATTGATCCTAGGGTTAAGATTAATTTGAAGAGATCCTAGGGTCTAGAACAGATCCTAGGGATGAAAATCTAGGAAAACCCTAGAGTCTAGATTTGTCCTACTGACCTCATACAAAAATGAGGTCAACAAAGCTATAGAGATAGAGGGAGTGATAGAGGAAGATTAGTCAGAATATAAGTGATAGAGAGTGTGGGAGAGGGGTAGAGAGTTATATAAAGAGATTGATAGAAAGAGGGAGGGTGAGAGAGAGAGTAAAATTAATAGAGAGAGGGATAGAGTGAGAGAGAGAGAGGATTTATTAGTGTGTGAGTGAAAGAGAGGGGAAGATTAAGAGAGAGAGAGAGAGACAAAGAGGGTGGGAGAGAGTGTGTGAGAGTAAAAGAGAGAGTTATAGATAGAGAAAGAGAGGGTGAGGGAGGGGGTTAGAGAGTGATAGAGAGAGAAATATTTATTCCTAGAGGGAGAGAGAGATAGGGTGAGAGATAGAGAAAGGAAGATAAAGAGATATATATAGAGAAAGTCAATGAGAGGGAGAAGTGATAGAGAGGGAGAAGTGGGATCAAGATAGAGGAAGAGAGATTAAGAGAGAGAGTACAAGGGAGTGAGGCAGTGAGTGAGAGAATTAAGATAGAGGGAGAGAGATATGATTTTTTTGATAGAGAGGGTAACAGATAGTGCAATAGAGAATGAGTGAGATTATTAGAGAGGGAGAGATAAAGTGAGGGGGAGAGTGGGCTAGAGAGAAAAATGGAGAGATAAACTAGAGTGAGAGGGATAGAGAGGGATGGAGTGAGAAAGATTTGAGAGTGAGAAGAAGTTGATAGAAGGGAGAAATAAAGAAAGGCTTGAGAGAGATGGTAAGAAAGTGAGAGTGTGAAGTAGAGAGAGGTGGGAGATAGAGAGGGAAAAAGAAAGAGGAGAGAGAATGAGAGAGGGTGGGAGAGAAAGACAAGGAGAGAGAGGAAGAATACTATAGAGAGTGAGGGAGAGAGAGTAAATAGAGAGAGAGGAGAAAGATGACCATGTGCTATAGAAAGAGAGGAAGAGGGAAGGAAAGCAAGAGAGAGATAAAGGAGGTGAGGAGAGAGTGAGAGAGAGAGAGGACTATAGAGAGATAGAGAGAGAGAAAGAGATAGATAGAGTGAGTAAGAGATAGAGAGAGTGTTGAGCAAAAGAGAACTATGGTAGGAGGAGGAGATAGAGTGAGAGAGAGGGGGCGAAAGAGAGATAGGGTAGAGAAAGACCGTGAGGGATAGAGAGAGTCTGTGAGCAAGAATAGGGAGAAATATAAAGTGAGAGAGAGAGAAAGAGGGATATAGAGTGAGAGAATGTCATAATGAGATTAAAGAGAGTAAAAATGGGAGAGAGGGAAAGAGATAGAGTGGGGAGAGAGAGGCAGAGTAGAGGAGATAGTTAATAATAGAATAAGAGAGGGAGAGAGTGTGTGTCTAAGAGACTAAGAGAGGGAGAGGGAGAAAAGGTAATAGAGTGAGAGATGAATTTTTATAGAGATAAAGATGGCATGAGAGAGTGTGTGTGTTATGGGAGAGAGGGTTAGAGAGAGGAAGAGCAATAGAGAGAAAGAGAAAGAGAGATATATACATATATAGAGAGAGGAACATTGCACAACATCTATTTGATGGAGGAGAGAGGTAAAGTAATAGGGAGGGAGAGAGAGAGAGAGTTTAAGTAAAAAGAGGTAGAGAGAGAGAGGGAGGGAGTATGAAAGAAGGAGATGGAGGGAGAGTGAGAAGAAGGTAAGAGTGTAGATAGATAGATAGTGAGAAGGATAGGGAGAGATGGAAAGAGATAGTGCGAGAGAGGGTAAGAAAGATGGAGAGAGAGTGATTTCGAGAGAGTGTGAAATACCTAGAGGGGCGATGGGAAACATAGAAGGAGGGAGAGAGGGAAAAGTAGGGAGGACTAGAGGGAAGGAAAAAAAAAGAGAGCGTTAGGGTGAGAGAGGAGAGAGAGGAAAAGAGAGAAAATAGTGAGACAGAGAAGAGGAAGAGAGTGAGGAAAAGAGAGTGAGATGGGGCTAGAATGAGAAAGCAAGAGAGGGAGATGGAGAGAGATAAAGGAAGAGAGAAATTGGGAGAGAGAAATAAAAAAAGAGGGATAGAGGAGAGATAGATAATGAGAGGGAGGTAGAGTAATAGTGATGGAGAAGGAGATAGGAGAGTTTAAGGGGGGAAGAGAGAGAGATGGAGAGAGAGACAATATAAATGGAGAGATAGATCGATGGCAGGAGGGAGGGAGAGAGTGAGATTGAGAGAATGAGAAAGACTATAAAGAGTGAGAGTGTGAGAGAGACATGGAGAAATAGAGATATAGTTTGAGAGAGAATGAAAAAATGACAAAAGGAGTGAATGAGTGAGAGAGAGATAGTGTGAGAGGAAGAGGGAGGGATAGAGAGTTGGTAGAGAATTAGAGAGAGAAATAGATCGAGAAAGAGGGAAGGAGAGAAGGGGAGAGAGAGTAGGAGAGAGAATGATAGTGCAAGGGAAAGAGAGCTAAAGAGTGAGAGAAGAGGTGAGAGAATGAGAGAGAGGGAGACTAAAAGAGACAAATAAGAAGAGAGGGAGAGAGGGTGATATAGAAAGGGAGGGGGAGAGAGAAAGAAACAGATGTATTTATAGATAGGTAGCAAGGATGATCAAAGGAGTGACATAAAGAGAGGGAGATAGAGAAGGGGAGAGATAAAGCTATAAGGAGAGTGTGCATGAGATGGAGAATAGGATCAAGAAAGAGAGACAAAGAGAAAGAGCTATATATAGAGGAAGGGAGTGAAACATCTGTTGATGGAAGCTATAGAGATATAGGGAGAGATAGTGGAAGAGTGAGAGTGTAAATGATAGAGAGAAGGGGAGAGGGAGAGATTGTTATACAAATACAGTGACTGAGAGAGAGGGAGGGTGTGAGAGAGTAAGATCAATAGAGAGAGATTAACATAGAGAGAGAAAGGGCGAGAGTGATGAAGAGAGTGAAAGAGAGAGATGGAGAGAAAGCGTAGGAGAGGGAGGGAGTGAGATAGTTTATGAGCGAGTAAATAAAAGAGGGAGAGAGATGGAGGAGGGTGGGAGAGAGAATAGAAGAGTAAAGAGAGATAGATAGAGAGAAAGAGAGGGAGAGCGAGGAAGAGGGAGGGGATGAGAGTGAGAGATAGATAGGTATATATTCCTTGATGTAGATGATGAGATAGAGGGAGACAAAAAGACAGAGCAATAGAGAGAATACAGATAGAAAGATAGAGAGTGTGTGGGAGGGCGAAGTGAGAGAGAGAGGAAAATTGATAGGGAGGGAGATTGAAAGAGAGATTGAGTGATATAATGTGATAGGGTGAGTGATATAGAAAAGCGAGATAAACGGAGAGAGATGTAACTTTAAATGGAGAGGGCAGTAGAATTTTTGAGAGAGAGTAAAAAAGATAGAGAGATGGAGAAAAGGGGATAGGGAGAGCAAAAGGGAGAGAGTGAATGCGAGGGGGAAGTGAGAGAGAGAGGATAAGAGAGGGATTGAGAGAGAGAGAAAGAAAGAGAGTGATTGAAGGGTTAGTAAGAGAGAGAACCATGACAGAGGGAGTGTGATATGTATTTTTATAGAAAGAGCATGAGTGAGTGAGAGAGAGAGAGGGAGAGGTGAGGAGAAAGTGTGAGAGAGAGGGTAAGAAAGTGGGAGATAGAGAGACAGAGATTTAGAGAGAGTGCAATGTAGAGATAGGTGAGACAATGGAAAAAAGAGAGAAATAGGAGAGAGAGAGGAAGAGTGCAAGAGAGAGGGAGGGAGAGAGAATAAATTAGAGCGAGGATGAGGGTGGGAGAGAGAAAGGGAGGAGAAGGAGAGGGAAGGAAAGCAAGAGAGAGCTAAAGAAGGAGGTGAAGAGAGTGAAAGAACGAGAGGGCTAGAGAGAGATATAGAAAGGGAATAAGAGATAGAGAGAGTGTGTGAGCAAGAGAGAGCTAAAGTAGGAAGGGGAGAGAGAGAAGGCGAGAAAGAGAGGGATAGGGAGAAAAAGACTGTGAGGGATGTGGAGAGTGTGTGAGCAAGAGAGAGGGAGAAATATAAATTGAGGGAGATGAAGAGAGAGTGAGAGAACGAGATAGAGGAAGTGGGAGTATAAGAGATAGTTAATGATAGAATGAGAGAGCGAGAGAGAGTGTATCTAAGAGACTATGCGAGGGAGAGGAAGAGGTAGAGGGAGATAGGGTAAATGAGTGAGGTGAATTTTTAGAGAGATAGAGAGGGTGTGAGGGAGACAGAATGTATGAGTTAGAGGGTAAGAGAAAGAGAGATATATATACATATATATGGAGAGGGATGGTGTACAACATCTATTTGATGAAAGAGAGAATGGGCAAAGGAGATGGGTGAGAGGAGAAAGGGGGAGGGTGAGAGGGAAGCAGAAAATGAGAGAGGAGGAGAGCGAGAGAAAGGGAAGAAGAGAGAGAAAAAAGTGAGAAAGAGAAGAGGGAGAGAGTGAGGAAAGAGAGTGGGAGTGGGAGAGAAAGAAAGAAAGATAGTTAGAGAAAGAGAGGGATGGAGGAGAGAAAACAATGAGAGTGAGGTAGAGTAAGAGTGATGGAGAAGGAGATAGGAGAGTGTGAGAATGGAAGTGAAAACGAGTGCTAGTATAAATAGAAAGGTTAATCAATGGTGGGAAAGAGGGTGGGAGAGAGCGAGATTGAGATACAGGAAAGTCTAGAGAGAGTGAGAATGAGATAGAGAGATTGGGAAAAATAGAGATATATTTTGAGAGAGATTGAAAGAAGGAGAGAGAGAGAGAGTGAGTGAGTGAGAGAGAGAGAGGGAGAGAGAGAGAGTGGGAAAAAGAGGGAAGGAGAGGGGGATGGAGGACAATCAGAGAGAGAAATAGATATAGAGGGAGGGAAGTAGATGGAGAGAGAGTGGGAGAGAGAGTGAGGGTGCATAGGAAAGAGAGTTAGAGAGTGGAGAAAAAGGGTGAGAGAATGAGATGGGGAGAGTGAAAGAGAGATATATAGGGAGAGAGAGGAAGAGAGAGCAAGATAGAGGAAGTGGGTGTGATATAGATAGAGAGATAAAGAGGGTGGGAGGAGAGAGAGAGAAAAAGATGTATTTGTAATGAGGTAGAGAGGTTGATGAAAGAGTGACAAAAGAGAGGAAGATAGAGAGAGGGAGAGATAAAGCAATAAGGAGAGTGAGATAGAGAAAGATTGGAGATGGTGGGAGATGGAGAGATAGACATGAGAAAACAGAGAGATATTTTGGGAGGAGTGGCAGAGGGAAAGAGAGTATTCGAGAGAGAAAGCAAGATAAATTGAGGGTAATAGAGAATAGGAGATAGAGAGTGAGAGAGAGAAAGAGAGCAAGAGAGAGATATAGATAGGGAGAGGAGAGGGAGGAAGTACAACATATATTCTATGGAAGCAAGCTAGAGTGAGAATGAGAGATAGAGAGAGAGAGATTGAGTGTGTGAGATATAGAGTGAGTGGAAGGGGGAGGGAGCAAGAATGGGTAGGTGTAGAGTAAGAGAGGGAAATAGATAGAGAGAGAGGGATGGAAAGTAGGAGAGAGGGAGGGAGAGACAGTTAGAGTGTGAGGGAAAGTGAGTGAGAGGAGAGAAAGGGGTAGAGAGAGAGTGCAAAAAATAAAGATGGGGAGAGAGATAAGGGAGATGTTGAGAGAGAGATATAGAAAGAGAGAGGGAGAGGGAAGGGAAGTGAGTGAGAGAGAATGAGCTACATTTGTATAGAGGTAGAGTGAGTGTAACATAGAGAAAGAGAAAGATAAAGAGAGTGTGCACGGGAAAGAGAATGAGAGCAAAAGTGATATTGAGAGAATGAACGATATATTGAGAAAGGGAGTGAAACATCTATTTTACAGAAGCTATAGAGATAGAGAGATTTCTAGAGGAAGAGAGGAGAGAGTGCAGATGACAGAGAAAAGGGGGAAGAGGGGGAGAGAGCGTGATAAAAAGAGAGTGATAGAGATAGTGGAAGAGAAAGATAGAGCAAAAACAAGAAAGAGAGGGGAAGAGAGAGACAGAGAGAGGGTTAATGAGTGAGTGGAAGGGAGAGGGAGATTGAGAGAGAACATGCATGTGACAATAAATAAGTGAGAGAGAGAGAGTAAGAAAGAGGGAGAGAGTGAGAGAGCGAGAGATAGATAGACCATTTATTCCTAGAAGGAGAGGAAGAGATAGGGTGAGAGATAGAGGAAGGGGGATAGGGCGAGATATAAAAATATAGCAAAAGAGAGGGAGAAGTGAGAGAGAGGGTATGAGTGGGATCGAGATAGGGAGGGAAATTGAGAAGGGAGAGAGAGAGTATGATAGTGAGGGAGTGAGTGAGAGAGAGAACCAAGATAGAGGAAGAGAGATGTATTTTTTGATGGAGAGGGAAAAAGAGAGTGCGAGAGAGAGTGAGGGAGAGAGTGGTCTAGAGAGAGAAAATGGAGAGATAAATATTGAGTTAGAGGGAAGGAGGGAGAGAGGGAGAGAGGGAGAGGGAGAGGGAGAGGGAGATGGAGAGAGAGAGCAAGATTTAGAGAGTGTGAGATGAGGGTAAGAGAAAGAGGGGGTAGACAAAGAGAAAACGCGAGAGAAAGAGTAAGAGGTGGTAGAGAGAGATTTAGAGAGAGGGTGAAATAGAAATAGGTGTGAGATAAAGAGGGAAAAAGAGAGAGGCGAGAGAATGAGATAAGGTGAGAGAGAAAGAGAAGGAGAGAGAGAGAGTATGAGTGAGAGAGAGAGAGAGGGGAGAGATAAGGATGAGAGAAAAAGAGGGAGAGGGAAGGAAAGAATGAGAGAGCTATAGAAGAAAGTTAAGAGAGAGTGAGAAAGAAGTGGGCTAGGGAGAAATAGAGAGAGGGGAAAGAGAGAGATAGAGAAAGAGAGTGAGAGTTAGAGTGAGTGTGTGAGCAAGAGAGAGCTAAAATAGGAGGGGGGGTAGAGAGTAAGAGATAGAGGGCGAGAAAGACTGAGAAATAAAGAGATTATTTGAGCAAGAGATAGGAAACAATGTAAAGTGATAGCGAGGGAGAGAGATTTTAATAATGAGAGTGAGATAAAATATGAAAGGGCAAGAGGGAATGAGATAGGGGAAGGGGGAGAGAGAGAGAGTAAAAGAGATAGTTAATAATAGAATGATAGAGGGAGAGAGAGTGTGTCTATTAGACTAACGGAGGGAGTGGGGAGCGAGATAGAGTAAAAGAGCGAGAGATGAATTTTTAGAGAGATAGAGAGGGCATGAGGGAGAGAGTGTGATTGAGAGGGTAAGAGAGAGAGAGAGCAAGCAAGAGAAATATATATATATATATATATATATATATATATATATATATATATATATATATATATATATATATATATATATATATATATATACATGTATATGGAGAGGGATGGTGTACATCTTTTTGATGGAAGAGAGAGTTAGAGTAATAGGGAGGTAGAGGAGTTAAGAGAGAGGTAGAGAGAGTTATTGAAGAGAGAAGAGGGTAAAAGTGAGATAGATAGATATTGAGAGAGAGAGAGAGAGAGAGAGAGAGAGAGAGAGAGAGAGAGAGAGAGAGAGAGAGAGAGAGAGAGAGAGATGAGGAAAGAGATAGCACGAGAGAGGATAAGAAAGAGGGAGAGAGTTATTTTGAGAATAAGAAAGAGGGAGAGAAAGTTATTTTAAGAGAGTGTGAGGTACATAGAGGGTAGAATGTGAAAAGGAAAGGGGGAGAGAGGGAACAAGAGAAAGGGAGAGGAAATGAGAAAAAAGAGAGAGGGAGAGTGCGAGATAGAGGAGGAAGAGAGAAAATAGTGAGAGAGATAGAAGAGGGAGAGAGTGAGGAACAAGAGTGAGAGAGGAAGATAAAGAAAAAGAAAGAGAGGGATAGAGGGAGATGAAGAGAGTTAAAAGAAGAGGGAGATGAAGAGAGATAAAGGAAGAGAGAGATTGAGAGGTAGAGAGCGAAAGGGTGGTAGAGCAAGAGTGATGGGGAAGGAGATAGGAGAGTATGAGCGAGGAAGAGAGAGTTAAAATAAATGAAGAAATAGATCGATGGTGGGAGGGAGGGAGTGAGTGATATTGAGATAAAGAAAGACTAGAGAGAGTGAGATAGAGAAAGATAGGGGAAATAGAGATATATTTTTAGAGAGACTGAGAGAGGGAGTGCATTAGTGAGGGAAAGAGTGATAGGAAGGGGGAGAGATGGAGGGAGAGAGTAGGAGGAGACTGTGAGAGAGAAATAGATAGAGAGAGGGAAGGAGAGATGGAGGGAGAGAGAGAGAGTGCAAGGGAATGAGAGTTAGAGAGTGAGATAAAAAGTTAGATAAGGGATGAGAGGAGAGTGAAAGAGAGAGATAGGGTGAGAGCGAGGGAAAGCAAGTTAGAGGGAGAATGATATAGAAAGAGAGAGGGAGAGGGGAGAATAAGGGAGAGAGAAGGAGATGTATTTGTAGATAGGTAGAGAGGGTGAGGAAAAGAGTGACATAAAGAGAAAGAGATAGAGAAAGAGAGAGACAAGAGATAAGGAGAGTGCGCATCAGAAGGAGAATCGGTGCAAGAGAAGAGATAGAGTGAAAGTGATATGTATAGAGGAAGGGAGAGAAATAACTATTTGATGGAAGCTATAGAGATAGAGGGAATGATAGAGGAAGAGTGAGTGAGAGTGTAAGTTATAAAAAATGGGGGTGAGGGAGAGAGAGTTATATAAATATAGTTACTGAGAGAGTAAGATCAATTTGAGAGAGAGGGAAGGAGAAAGAATGAAGGTGAAGGAGAGAGCAAGAGAGAGATGGAAAGAGAGCACAAGAGGGAGGGAGTGAGAGTTAGTGTTTTCATTTAGAGGTTATGAACTTCAGGTTGACAAAGTTCTTCTATTGTGCTTTCTTCTTGATTATTAGACATTTTTAAAATTTGCAAGAGAAAGTTAGAATCCTCAAAAGTACTCTCTGACTTATTTCACTCAAGAAATGATACAGTTGCACTGTGTTTCACTTTTTTGTGTCTTCTTTAGTTCTTAATCAAATTTGATAAATTATTTCAAATTGTCCAGCAATGATTCAAAATGGACATATCATCAAAACTCATAAAAAGTCAAGAATACTAAAGAGAGAAATAAGGTTGAAAGGAAACAACAATTTTTTTTTTGCTTTTCTTTTCTTCTTTTACTTTTTCGTTCCTTTTTTTTTTGCAAGGAGAAAGAAATAGAATAAAAAATAAATAGAAGATAGCTAACAATGTCTTAAAATAAAAGCTCTAATACAAAAATGATATGAACTTCAACAACAATGTGATGAAACCCAATAACAAGGAGGAGCTAGAGCCCAAGATCTTAAAGAAAAGTTTGATGAGCTTTGACCTATCACCAACTTGACGAAAAGAACAAACACTATGAAGGATTGAAATAACACACTAAGAAAAACATAAGAATCTCTCAGAATTTAAGGTGATAAATTTCAATGATTGAATGCCATAAGATGAACTTGATAAATTCAGGAGTTTTTTTAAGAACCAAGAGGAACACAAAACCTCATAAGAATATATCCATCGAAAATCTAAAAAAAATATCCTTCAAATTTATAGTAAACTCATATATACTTGGAACAACCCTCCAAGATAAGTAAGT
>CM034306.1:40538322-40666744 GCA_019925795.1 Dendrobium chrysotoxum | reverse complement strand
AATCTGGTATTCTAGACATAGCATCTCTTTTGAAATTATAGGATATTCTGATTCAAATTTTGCAGGATGCCGAGTTGATAGGAAATCACTTCTGGGATATGTCAATTCATAGGATAATCCTTAGTCTCTGGTTCCAGAAGAAAATAGAACTCAGTTGCACTATCCTCTGTTGAAGCTGAGTATATAGCCTTAGGAAGTTGTATGACCCAGGTCCTTTGGTTAAAGCAATAAATTTTTAATTTAGGACTACTTGTAGGCACAATTTCAATCTTATGTGATAACACTAGTGCCACATATATTTCAAAGAATCTAATCCAACACTCCAGGACCAAATATATTGACATAAGGCACTACTTCATTAGGGACCATGTTACTAAAGGAAACATAGAGCTACATCATGTAGCCACTAAAAATTAACTTGCTGATATTTTTACAAAACCATTAGTTTTTGAAACCTTTAGCACTTTAAGAACTGGATTAGATGTGATCGATATTCATGCTTGAAATTGACATTTTCTGTTTATGTTTTGTTTATTTTTGTTATGCTTGTTTCTGCTTACATATTTTTCGTGCTTATGTGTTTGTGTTGTTGATGATTTTCTTGATTGTGTTTGGTTTATTTAGTCCTTAATTTGATTTTTTTTATTTTATTTAGTTTTGTTCTTATTTTTGTTCTTTTGATTTTGTTGTTATAATGTTTTATGATTGTGTCCTGATCATCTCATAAATCACATCACTGAACCTCACTATCTTTTCCTGCATGTAAAATTTTTATTTATTTGATATCGTACTGTACGACCTACATCGTACTATACAACCAACATCATACTGTACTAACTACACAACACTACTTCGATCCCTGCTATTGGCCTAATGGATGGTCCATATTACATCTATGATTAACAATCATACTTTTCTGATGAAGCATTTATTTTTGTTCTTTTCATGCATTCCAATTTTGTAATGGCTTGTGGTAAGCATAGTCGACAAACCCAGGGTGCTTCCTCCACTTGCAACCCTATTGACAACGGCTTTATGATGGCTTCTGATGAAGCCGCCTACTACAAATATAAAGAAGCTAAGATCACACCTTCTAGGCTTCTTAATCAGTAGGCCCTTACCTTTCCAGTAATGAACCTCTTCAACTACTGCACTTCAATTTCTTCAGACCTTGGCCTATCCCTTCCAGTCTGAAATCTTTTATGAATTTCTTGCAAACCATAGGATTAGTGGGGATGCTATGGTAGTTTCCTCTCGAGTATGTTTCCAAAATGTAGAAATCATCAAGGAAGATATAGGAGCTCACCTTCAGCTAAACACCCAAGGGAATAGACCTCTTGCCATGTCTTCTAGATCCGATTTTAACTGGACTGCCGTGATCCTTTTGCTATGAAATATTGCCCTTAACTTTCACCAAACCCTTAGTCTCCTCCTTAAATAAAAATGTTAGGGTTATCAAGCACGTTTTGAGAACATCTATTATTCCTAAGGCTGGAGACCGAATAAATATCACTCTTCTGTTGTTGATTGTCACCTGCTTCATAATGTCAAGCACCTAAATGGAAGAAGCTCAAATGCTAATTGACTACATCCAAAACCTCACTTCCATTCAACTCCCAGCCATTAGGAGAAAGCAAAACATCAACCTAGAACATGTGATCGGATATATCCTGGATAAAAAGTATAACTTCACATATCTTGCACCTCTTTACAACACTGCAATATTTTTCACGGATGCCTCCTTTTGGATGTTTTTTTATAGAGAACAAGAGCCTGAAGACCCTCTCTTTGATGAAGAAGGAGAAGCTGCCCCTGTAGCTGAACCTGCACTTGCACCTACTCCTCACCACTACCCTTATGAGGAGTTAATTCAGAGATTTGACAGACTGGAGACTCACCTAGACCAACAACAAATCCAACACGATAATGATATTGGTTGGTTTAGGGAACAATTTGGAAATATTCAACACCAGTTCACCACCATCCAGCTGTAGTATGAAAGTTTTAGCCAATTCTTATAACCACCTCCACCGCATGATCAGGATCCATCTCTATACTAGTTTTATTTAGTTTTTATTGTGATGTATTTTCCTTTTTTTAATGCTTGTGTGTTTTTTACCTAGTTTTTTATAATGAAATTTTATTTCAGTCTTTATTGTGTATTTTTCCTATATTTATTTCAAGGACTTTTCGTTAAAAAAAATTTGTTTATTTTCACTTTCAAGTGGCAATTCCTTCTAGCTGGCTCTCTACTTTTAGATTTCTTATGTGCTCTTTACTTGAGAATTCAGTGGTTAAAGAAAATATATTTTCTATTGATCGTACTGTATGACTTAGATCGTACTGAATAATGAAACTCGTACTATACAACCTAGATCATACTGTATGACCTAACTTAGACTGAACACTATTCTTTTTTGTTTGTGTAAACATTCTTCTATTCTTACCTAAAATGTTTAAATAGGTAATTGCTAATATCTTTAAACTAACAGGATAGAAATTCATGAATTTACATATCCCCTCTTATTTCCTTTGCATGATAATCCCTTGTGTATACTTAAAATCTAAATCGAATTGGAATTAAGCTGGTTGAAATGATAACTTATTCTATCTACTACATGTTTTTATATTATGAATATATTCTGAAATTTGATGTATGAAATTCATTATTTGTCTACATCAAGTTTTTATTCATATTAGAAAGCTCGGGTTTGCTTTATAGATTATTCCTCCCTATATAAGAGAGTGAGTTATTTTTCTCTTCTATTTGGAAGACAATCTTATAATTGTTATTCTTAAAGCTTTAGAAAGGAAGAAATTTGCAAAAAATTAAAAAGAGGCACAAAATGAGCCCAAAATTAAAAGATGAGCAATGACGCCAAAAATAAAAGATGCGCTAAGTGTATCAAAAATAAAAGATGCGCAATGAACACATAGAATAGTTAAAAGAGGCACAAAAGAGCCCAATTATGCCTAATATCTATCTAAGCCACATAACCTTATACACATACTTTAGATGGTTTAGGATAACCAACTCTAGGTTATACTAGGTGAGTGGTTTGGTTTAGTTTGCTTGTGTTTAAAGATGTAGGTGTGTTTATTTTATATACTTTGGATGCCATTTTTACCTTTCTATTAGTGCACATTTGTAACTAGAATTTGACTTTTAAAAGGACAATGGAGAAAAAGGATTCATGTAACCGACCCCACGTAGTGGGATAAAGGCTTGATGTTGTTGTTGTTGTTGTTGTATTAGTGCACATTTGTGGTAAGCTCTTAGGTCATTTCATAGTTATTTGTATACACTCACACAATATTGTATATGTATATTTTTTTATAGTGCTCTTTTATAATTCTATAAAGTAGAATGTATCTAAGTATTGACATAAATGTAAATATTTTAGATACTTATATAGTTAGATTGAGTTGTACAGTATCAAGAGTTATAAAAGATTTAAACTGATTATTTATTGAGAGGTTTGATGGAGAAATATAGAGAGAATAAGGAGGATCTCATATGATATTTATTGATTTAGAGAAAGCATATGATAAAGTTCCAAGAGAAGTGCTATGGAGAGTTCTTGAAAAGAAAGGAGTTAATAATACTTATATTCAAATCATTAAAGATATGTATGCATGCACTATTACTTGTATTCAAACCCAAGGTGGTTTGACCAGTATTTTCCTATTTTAGTTGGATTACATTAATGATCAGCCTTAAGCCCATATCTTTTTCTTTAGTCATGGATGTTCTCACTAAACATTTGCAAGAAGATGTACCTTGGTGTATGCTTTTTACTGATGATATTCTTCTTATTGATAAGAGTAGAGAGGGAGTTGAAGGTATACTTGAATTATGGAGGCCGACCTTAGAGTCTAAAGGTTTTCGCTTGAGTAGATCTAAAATTGAATATATGGAGTGTAATTTTAGTAGTAATGACCTAGTGGGGGGGGATTGTGACTTTGGGTGATCAAGTCATTAATAAGAGTACACATTTTAGATATCATAGATCTAATGTTCAGAGTTATGATGAAATAGATGGGGATATTATCAGTAGAATTCAAGTTGGATGGTCAAAGTGGAGAAATGCATCGGGCTTGTTGTGTGATAGGAAAGTCCCCCTAAAACTTAAGGGAAAATTCTATAAGATAGCAGTGAGACCTACAATGCTTTATGGTGTAGAATGTTGGCCATTAAAAAAGAAGCATAATACTAAGTTAAGTGTTGTAGAGATGTGGATGCTCAGGTGGATGAGTGGATTTACCCTTAGAGATAGGATACGAAATGAGCATATACATGGAAAGGTTGGAGTAGCTCCAGTGAAAGATAAGATTAGAGAGAGGCACCTTAGATGGTTTGGTCACATAAAATGATGGCCTTCCGATGACCCGATTCGAAAAGTAAAGATATTAGATTTGACTTATATTAAGAATGTAGAGGTAGACCTAAAAAGTCTTGGTTAGGAAATATTAGAAATCTTTCTTTATTAGATTTAAACAAGAATTTAACTTTTAATAGGACACAATAGTGAAAATGGATTCATGTAGCCAGCCCCACACAGTGGGACAAAGGCTTGATGTTGTTGTTGTTGTTGTACATACTCATAGGTTTCAAAAGGAAATGATTCTTCTTTCTTTGAAGATCATTATCTTTCAAAATTCTATAACAGATCCAAAAGCGAGTAGATTTTAAGATAAAATAAATAATTATATTTAAATCTACATTTGCATAGGAATAAAAATTCAGGCTTATTTGTTGGTGGAGCCTGACCACCTTTACTTTACAGAAGACCTAAGATGTACTCTGATTAATTACAAATGAAGAAAAGTTTGTATTTATATAGTATTTTTATGCATCATTTTATTTCATGATCATTTACATATTGTAAAATGCCCTGATTAAATTTTCTAAATTATAACTTCTTGATTCCTAGGATAGAGCTATCTAATCTGCATTCATGAGGTGATTGTTTTATGCTTAGGATTATTAGCTGGCAGCAAACTCTAGGCGAACACAAGTCTAGATTGTATACAACCTTTAGTCTCTATATATTTATTCTGTTATGTCATTCTCAAAAATTTAAATTTGAATAAAAAATTATAATTTATAGCCAATATACTAAAATTTTGATAGCCTAAATCTTTCTTTAAATCTATATGAATTTAAAAACTTTAGTTTTTACTTTAATCGAGAGTATTCACATTTGAGATGTAATTAACTATTAGGGTTTGCCTTCGTAGGATGTATAGAACCCAAATATTAAAATAAACTCTACCATTGTTTCTTTCTAAATAGGGGAAGAATTTGTGGACGCAGACCTAACATTAAATTATAGTTAGCTTCATAATAAAAAAATAAGTAAAAATTTCTTTTATCTTTCAGGATTAATTGAATATTTCTTATACAATTTGATTATGAAAATAAATACATTAATTTAGTTTTATAATAAAAATGATAGTTGAATATTATTTTATTCTTCAGGATAAATTGAATATTTTTATACTGTTTGATTATGAAAATAAATAAATTGATTTAGTTTCATAATTAAAATGATAAGTGAATATTCTTTTTATTCGTTGGGATGAATAAATATTCTTTATGCTATATTTGATTATGAAAATAAAATGAGTTTATCTTTACAAATCGATAGTGAAATATTAGTCTGTCTCTAAGAATGGTAAAATGTTAATCTAAATAGATTTAACTAAACAAATATTTAAACAAATTATATGGCAAACTCAAAATTTGTCCATAAAAACCATTTGCATTTTTCCCTTGAATCTACCCTTAACAGCCTTCTTTACCCACCATGGCCACCACTGAGTTTCTTCCCGTCTAAATCGCCACCACCATGAATGCCATAGCAGGGAGGGGAATGCCAGTCTCCTCCCACTCATTCCCATAGATCTTACATGAGAACCTAAAAAAGAACAATAGAATCTTAGAGAAAGATCAAGAGGGGATAAGAGAGAGGGAGCAGAATTTGATAGGGAGTGACTTAGAGAGAGAGAGAGAGAGAGAGAGAGAGAGAGAGAGAGAGAGAGAGAGAGAGAGAGAGAGAGAGAGAGAGAGAGAGAGATGTATTTGTAGAGAGGAATAGAGGTTGAGGAAGAGGGTGAATAAAGAGATAGATATAAAGAGAGGAGAGATAAAGTGATAACGAGATTGTGCATGAGAAGGAGAATGGGAGCAAGAGAGAGAGAGAGAGAGAGAGAGAGAGAGAGAGAGAGAGAGAGAGAGAGAGAGAGAGAGAGAGAGAGAGAGAGCGGAGAGAGGGGGAGATAGTTATATATAGAGGAAGGGAGTGAAACATCTATTTGAGGGAAGCTATAAAGATTGAGGGAGTTGTAGAGGAAGAGTGAGTGAGAGTGTAAGTGATAGGGAAATGGGGAGAGGAAGAGAGCATTATATAAAGAGAATGACTAAGAAAGAGGGAGGGTGAGATAGAGTAAGATCAATAAAGAGAAATTGATAGAGAGGAGAGAGAGAGAGAGAGTGCAAGAGGGTGGGGGAGATAGAGCGAGAGTGTATATATATATATATATATATAAAGAGAAAGAGAGATGGAGAGGATGAGAGAACTAAAGAGAGAAAGGTATATATTCTTAGAGAGGGGGGTGAGATAGATAGAGAGAGAGAGGGGGGGATAGAGAGAGAAGGAGAGATAAAGAGTGCATGGGAAGGAGGAGTGAAAGAGAAAATAAAAGAGTGAGAGAGGAAGATTTAGAGAGAGTGATAGAGAGTGAGATAGAGAAGCATGATAGAGGGAGAGAGATATATTTTTAGATATAGAAGGTAAGAGAGACTGAGAGAGAGTGAGGGAGACAGAGGGAAAGAGAGAGAATATGCGAGGGATATAAAGAGAGTGTGCACGGGAACAAGAATGAGAGCAAAAGTGAGATTGAGAGAACAAGCAATATATTGAGAAATGGAGAGAAGCATCTATTTAGTGGAAGCTTGTTTGTGATTGAAAAAAATATAGTTTTTAAAAAATGTTTTAATTTTCTTTGGGAAAGTTAAATTTTTGGAATTTAAATTTTATAATCGAACACTTATTATGAATGATATATCACATCGGAAGGTGAACATATCGTTCCCTAATAGGTTCCGATTACAAATCTTGATTTATCCTGATTATTGTAGTCAAACTCAAAGAGAAACAACATATGATCTCAAAGGATCAAAGTGATGATTAATCAACTGTTTGATTATGTTAATCTGAATAGGAAAATTAATTTCATAATCATAACTATGATTGTAATTGACATATCTATCCGAAGAAAGAAGATATCAATTATTATCAATAGTTTGAATATGAAAATAACGATCGCCATTTTTGTTTTGATTTCCCAAAGATAATTAATTAAAGGTTTTGAAAAAGCTTGATTTTGAAATCATGTCTGGGTTTCTAAATATCCTACGGCGCAAGCCCTCGTAGTTAATTACATCGTAGGAAACCAAAAAATTTCCTACAAAAACTCTCGATTAAAATAGCGATGCGAATTTTATTTGGAATTCAAAGCTTGATATCAAAGAAGGTTTAGGGACTGTAAATTCAATAGGGATTGGTTCAAAAATGAACACTTATTTCTGGAGTCAAAGGAAGAAGAGTAGGAGGTGTTTTAAGATTCTGAATTACTTCAGAAACACCCCAACCTATTCTAAGTGTTGGGCTTGAGTGTGATTGAAAGAGATTTAGGTTTCAGTGGTTAATTTTATTAAAAAGTAGGAATTAGAATCTCGGAAGTTTGAGGTCTTAGGATTGAAGATATGCCTCAGAACCTATGTCTAAAAATGGGTACTGAGAATTAGTGACCCGGATCCTAGCTAATGCAATGCAATCCTAGACTTACCCGGCCTGGATTGGGGAGCCAGCTAAACCACCTAAATGCTTTAAAACCATGAGTCAAGTCAATTATGCAAGAGTGGTAGGAACATTGATTAAGATTGGTTTAAAGAATTGGGGTCGACATCTAGAGCAGATCCTAATTGACCCCTTAACATATGTTGGGTTAAATGCTTAAGCTAGATATGTAATTAAGATTTAGACTCAATTTTAATTTGTATCTAATGCAATGCATGCTAGTTGACTCGATTAAATGCTTAAATTAATATGTAGCAGTTTTAAAATAAGGCTTAAAAATAAATTTTATCTTAGAGATTGCACAACATCCCCTTGGACAGAACTGCACCCTAATAGGTCAGGTGGTCTGCCAAAACCCGCAGGCGGGGAGGTGCCTAACACGGTAGAGAAGATTCAATATGATGCATGAAAAACTCCCGGCGAGTCCGGGCTTACTTCTTAAAATCGTTAGAGTTTCTATCTGAGCCTAAAGTTTTTCAAATTTTGTTTAAGTAGAAATAGTTTATGACCGTACCCTCACGAGCCTCCGATTGGGTTCCAGGCTAAAACAAAATCGACATGCAATAATCGCCAAAAAATTTTGAAAAGAAGGCAAGTCCTTAATCGCAATCAACATCAGGTAATCAAATCAATTAAATAATTAAATCAATTAAATAAATGCTCAAACTGAAAGTCCATGTGGCAAGTGCCACTTAATTATACAACCCAAGGTCTGCAGGATAAGTAAAGTGGCCGGGTACCACTGACTACAACCCGGATTCTACTCCAAAGACTTAAGTGACTTTGAGATTTGAGATTCTTCTCATTCTTTACTTATTTTTCTTCTTGGAACTCCTTGGATCGTCAAGTCTGGATATCCAAATGAAAAGAAACTCCCCCTGAATAGGGGTGTTATCTTTTCTCTTTGGATATTTGAACTTCATCCTAATTTGGATCAGCAAATGGATAGGAAGTCTCCCCTAAGGGATCTTCCTTCCTCTTTGGATTCCAAATTGGATGTTTAAACATCTCAATCTCAAAGTACTTTAATACATTACAATTCAAATTCATATCAAATTACATTAATCAAAATTGAAAATCTAGACTCAACCACCTGCAAGGTTATCCTAATAATCAACAGTTATGTAAACATCTCAAGTATTTAATATATTGAAATTAAAAATGCTCAAACCAGCCACACTTGGCCATGCTCTTTTAATTTTAAAGGGGGACTTAAGCATGCTTAGCACCTGTGCAAATTTAATATTAATGATTTTTGCCCCCTTTAATTTAATACCCTGCATGAGCATGGCCACCTGCATAAGATTGAATTAGTATAGATCATTCCTAACCTAGGGGTAGATCTAACGTACAATCAATCACATCACAGAGTGCAGTAAATAAATAAACAATCACATCAATTCTACCACTAGCAAATAGCATGCAGTAAAAGCTCGAAAACCCAGCACACAGCAGAAAAGTAAATACCGGCCTAGCCTAAAACTAGAGTTGGTTGCCCTAGAAAACCATCTAAAGTGTGTGAGGTAGGATGTGTGCTTTTGTATGTCCTAAATAGGCACTTGATTGAAGTTGCTTAAAGTTCTGGTTGGTTGAAGGCTTAAGGGTATTTTAATTTGAGTATAAATCTTAATGACTTGAAATTAATTTTAAACTTGATTTTGATTGTTTGTTGGATACCACCTTTGTTGCACACCGAGGCCGTGAAGTTTATTTCACCTTCCTTGGGGCTAATTTAATAGCCTCGTAGGCCTAGGTTACCTAGTGGTACCCGATATAATTAAGTGATTTGAGTTTGATTAATATTTGAAAGTTGATTAATTTTTAATTAAGATTGGTTGATTGCTGGTTTTAGAGTTAAGTTGATCTTTTCTGGAGTTTTTGAAGATTTATTGAATTTTAATATTTTCTGGATTATCTTAATGATTTAATTCAAGGGTCAAAATTTAAATTTTTGATTTAAAGTGTTTTCTGGAAAGTTAATATTTTATTAAAATACTAGACCTTAATACGATCAGTTAGACAATAAGTACATTGAAATTAGATTTTTCTATATTTTATTATGAAGGTTTGAAGTTTTGACTTGAATTTGAACTAAGTTTGACTAAAAGTTGACTTTTTCAAAATTGATTGATTTCTGGAAATTTAACATTTTTGATAAAGATTAGACCTTAAAATGAGTCATATGCCTTTGAGTTTGCTCAATTATGAGTTTATTTGAATTAGTTATGAATTTTTAAAGTTTGGAGTATTTATTGAATTTTTAAAATTAATTTAATTAAAGCCATTTTTAATTAATTAAATTAATTAAATATTTAATTTCAATTAAACGTAAATTAAACTTAATTTTGAATTCCAGTCAAAGGGCTTTTATTTTTCATTGATTAATGGTTCAATTCTGGTCAGTTTAAGGTGTAATGTGTAATTTTTGGATTTAAATTTGATTTATTACATTTTCTTGAAATTTTAAAGGCTTAATTGAGGTTTAAACTTAATTAGGTTAATTAAGGGGTTTTATGATTTCAAAATTCAGTGAAACTTTTCCTTAAGGCTGAGAGTGTCACTAAGTTTAAATGGTTTAAGTTTCAAGTCAATAGGAAGTGTATCCTAATTAATGGAATTTTCCTAAGTTTTCTAATCAAATCCTTAATTATTGTCCTTGATGTCACTAGTTTTGAGTGGGTTCAAATCAAAGTCATTAACCCTTGCACAAGTATATGTAAATATATATAATCACAACCAATCCTAAATATAGGAGATCCCTAAAGCTAGGTGCAAGTGTGTGCACCCTAAGCATGCAAATAAAGTTAAAATTTGATTAATTAAAGGATTAATCAATGAATAATTAATCAAGTTAATTATTCATTAATTAATCATCACTCCACATAAATTCTATTCAATTAAGCTTAATCAATATTTAAAATTCCAATGGATCTCTCATTGCTTAAGGGTTTAAATGTATATAGTTTTAAAATAAAATTTAAAAAAAATATATATACATATATATAAACCTACATACCTAAGTTTTAAAATAAAATACTTTACAAATATTATATAAAAATAATAATTTTGTAAGGGATTGAGAGATCCTCAGGTGTTTCAAAGTGACTTGCAAATAATTTTAATATTTTAAATTATTTGATAAAATTTTAATTAAATATTAATTAAATGGTAAAGCATTCAAATAATTCAAATCATTTAAAATAAGTTGAGTTTTAGATTTTGAAAATAACTTTCAATTCAAACATTTAAAATTTCATAAATTTTAATATAAAAAAAAATTGAATTCATTTGAATTTAATTTGAATTTAACTTGATATTGAAAGCTTAAAAGGAATTAAATTAATTTCAAATTAATTAATAATTAAAATATTTGTTAAAGTAAATTAAATTAAGTTTTGGTTATTTCTGAAATTTTAAATTATTAAAAAAAAAATAATTTCATTTAAATTTTCAAAATTATTTTCATTTGATTCCAATTAGAAATTATCTAAATAGTTACATATTAATATATTAAAATTATTTAAAATGGTTAATACATCTTAAAATTGGATTTGAATTAAAATCATATATATATGTATTTATATTTAAAATTAAATTTTGAATAATTATTGATTTTAAAATATCAAGTATTTAGTAATTGAAATATTTTAAAATATATTTAATATTTTAACTTCGTATTAATTTTAAATTAACATTTTTAATACAAAATAAATAGTTTTGGAATTTTTTTTAAAAATAATTTTTTAATAATTTTTTATATAAGAAAATAACACTTAAAATGATTTTTTTTATATCATTTTAAATGGGATTGCGGCGCCGACATCTGAGGATAGGCCACGTGGCGAAGTCAGCTCGGTCGGATTAGAAACCGCGGCGGCGCTTGAATTTCAGAGCCACTTAACCACGTCGACATTCGCTATCTGTCATCAGATCCTGCGCTGTAAAGATTGGACGCACGTGATCGAGCCGGATGACCCTTCAGTGCGGCAGATCAAAGTAGGCGGTCGGACGGACCGCGAAACAGTAGAATTCAGTCTGTTGATCTTAAAATCAATGGTCTGGATTCCATGCAAGCGTAAGGGCTGCCGAGACGCCCTTGAATTCATTTTTTAAAGTTTTCTCTTAAACGGATCGATGGATTTACTTGAAATTTTAAATATAGGATCTAGTGATGAACAGAATTAATGTGGAATAATTTTAAGTTCTTGAAAGGAGGTTTTCCAAAAGCTATTTAGCTCTAAATATTGAAACTAGGGTTTGAGTTTACAAGAAAACTAACCAATGGATCTTTGGGATTTTGATTTCTCTGAGTTTGTGGACTGTCCACGCTAATATTTGTTGAAGACTCCTCAGCTTGAAAACACCTGGATCGAGCTGTAAAAGCTTGAGATGGATTTCGCCTTAGGCTCGCGGGAAGCTCACCGGCGGCGGCTTGGACCGATCGGATTTTTGTTGGGAAGGGTTTATAAATCCCTAGAGAGCTCAAACGAAAAGGAATTTTATCTGGAAGAGTTTGAGTGGAGAGAGATTGTCTAAGGGAGAAATCAAGCTCTATTTGGATGACCTAACCTATTCAAACGTCCCCAGCTGATTTGGATGGTTAGGATTGATTTTTCTGGACTCCAGATGAATGACACTTGGCCTGGAGTTTGTTAGAAGGCAGAGGAATGAAGGACACCAAGGACAAGTGAGGTGGAAAGGGGTCTTGTCCTTTGGAGCATATGGAATGATTAGGGATGGATTAGGATCAAGTCAGAGCTTAAGTGAGGTTTAAATTAAACTTAAGAAACTTCTGGAATGTATTTAAATGGCTAGAGTGATTTCAAATGGAGTGGATTAACTTTGAGAGGGATTTAATTATTCAAAGGAGTTTTAAAGTTTTATTGACTGGTCAACAGTCAACTTTGACTACCTAGGTGGCAGCTAGGAAGACCTAATGAGCTATTTTAAATGACTTGAAGGGAGTTTGAAGGAATTAAATAGGTATACAAGCAAACTAATGGGTATTTGACTAAACATTTGAATTGATTTTTGGTCAAAAATCCTAAAAATTTGGCTTACATTAGACTTGAATGCAAATGAACTCTAGAATAGAGTATGATCAAAGATTTGATAAGTTTTGAATAAGTTGATTCACTAAGAGTTAATAATTTAATTCAAATGGGTCAATTTTGACTAGAGTTGGACTCAGTTGACTAAGTCAACTGTTGACTGGGTCAATGGGTCAAGTCAAATCCAAATCATTGGGGAATGTGATCAAAGAAGTTTGAATGGGTTTGAAGCTGATGTGGAGTTTGATTCAAAGTAAATGAGCTTAAAGGTTGAACTGGTCAACCTAGGTTGACTTGGTCAACCAGGTTGACCCAGGGTTAGGGGTTGAGCTCAACAGGTTTGAAATGATGAAATGAGGTCTGAAGGAAGTGGTTTCAAGGTCTGGAATGGTCATCTAGATCAAATGACCTATTTAGGTCTTAAAGGGCTTAATGGGTCAACTGGGTTGACTTGGTCAACCACGTTGACCCAGGGTCAGGGATTGGGCCCAACCAGTTCAGATTGACATTCTGAGTCTACTGGTGGTGGTCTCAAGGTCTGGAGAAGTCATTTGGTCAAAATGACCTATTTGGGCCCTTAATGGGTTAGGTCAACCCTGGTTGACTTGGTCGACCAGGTGGGTCCAGGGTCTGGAAATGGGCTCAACAGATTTGAAATGATATTTGGAGACCAATGAAGGTGGTCCTAAAGTCTGAGGAGGTCATTTGGTCAAAATGACCTGTTTGGGCCCTTAAGGGCCTATTTGGTCAACCTGTTGACTTGGTCAACCAGATTGACCCAGGGGCTGGTTTTAGGTTCAATGGGTTTGGTTGGACATTTGAAATTTGCTGGAAGTGACTGCATTTGATTTGGAGCTCATTTGGTTCAAATGACCATTTACACCTCATAGGGGTATTTTTGTCATTTTGACCCCTAGTCGACTAGGGGTCAAATTGAGTCCAACAAAATGAGTTTATTGCTCAATGGGTCATAATCAAGGGTCTGGAGGTGATTGGAGGCTTTGGAGAAAGCTCCAGGGTCAAAATCCACTGGGTGGCAGGTCCAGTGGCATAGACTGTAAATATTTGAAGGTTTTACAACCTTTGGATTTCAATTCAGTTTCTGGGGTTAGAGACCTCAGAATGAGCTCAAATTTGGAGGGTTGCCTCTAGAGACATATCACATCAGTGTGGAATTGATAGACCTTGAATCAGAGTTCATTTGATAGGGTTTTGAAATGTTCAAAGATTCACTGGAAAAGGCTTTTAGGACTTAGACCTTCTGCCTTAGAATTGAGTCTGGCAATCTGGATTTTAAATTGGAATTTGAATTTGAATGATTGGATTTGAATTACCCAAATCATTCATGATCATTTAGAGATCATAAATGATAGGATAGGATTAAAGCTTGATCAAAGGTAGAATCAGGGTTTGAACTAGAGTTTGGATTTTGAACTGGATTGAATTCTGGATTTTGCTCAAGGTTTGTATTGAGGATATGGATTAAAGTCTGAGTTATTCAAGAGTTTGAATAGATTTGAGGACTGGATAGATCTAAGGTCTAGGAGGATCCTAGGACCTAAATTGATTAGTGAAATCCTAGGGTCCAGAGTAGATCCTAGGGACTGAAGTCTAGGAAGATCTTAGAGTCTAGAAAATCTTAAGGTCTGGGATCTAGAAGGTTCTTAGGATCTAGAATAGATCCTAAAGTCTAGATACTAAGAAGATCCTAGGGTCTAGATTGATCCTAAGATCTAAAATCTAGGAAAGATCCTAGGATCTAGAATAGTCTGGAAATTTGACTGATTTGAGATCAAGGTTGATTTGAATCTGGATTGATCTAGGATTAGATTGATCCTATGGTTAAGATTAATTTGAAGAGATCCTAGGGTCTAGAACAGATCCTAGGGATGAAAATCTAGGAAAACCCTAGAGTCTAGATTTGTCCTACTGACCTCATACAAAAATGAGGTCAACAAAGCTATAGAGATAGAGGGAGTGATAGAGGAAGATTAGTCAGAATATAAGTGATAGAGAGTGTGGGAGAGGGGTAGAGAGTTATATAAAGAGATTGATAGAAAGAGGGAGGGTGAGAGAGAGAGTAAAATTAATAGAGAGAGGGATAGAGTGAGAGAGAGAGAGGATTTATTAGTGTGTGAGTGAAAGAGAGGGGAAGATTAAGAGAGAGAGAGAGAGACAAAGAGGGTGGGAGAGAGTGTGTGAGAGTAAAAGAGAGAGTTATGGATAGAGAAAGAGAGGGTGAGGGAGGGGGTTAGAGAGTGATAGAGAGAGAAATATTTATTCCTAGAGGGAGAGAGAGATAGGGTGAGAGATAGAGAAAGGAAGATAAAGAGATATATATAGAGAAAGTCAATGAGAGGGAGAAGTGATAGAGAGGGAGAAGTGGGATCAAGATAGAGGAAGAGAGATTAAGAGAGAGAGTACAAGGGAGTGAGGGAGTGAGTGAGAGAATTAAGATAGAGGGAGAGAGATATGATTTTTTTGATTGAGAGGGTAACAGAGAGTGCAATAGAGAATGAGTGAGATTATTAGAGAGGGAGAGATAAAGTGAGGGGGAGAGTGGGCTAGAGAGAAAAATGGAGAGATAAACTAGAGTGAGAGGGATAGAGAGGGATGGAGTGAGAAAGATTTGAGAGTGAGAAGAAGTTGATAGAAGGGAGAAATAAAGAAAGGCTTGAGAGAGATGGTAAGAAAGTGAGAGTGTGAAATAGAGAGAGGTGGGAGATAGAGAGGGAAAAAGAAAGAGGAGAGAGAATGAGAGAGGGTGGGAGAGAAAGACAAGGAGAGAGAGGAAGAATACTATAGAGAGTGAGGGAGAGAGAGTAAATAGAGAGAGAGGAGAAAGATGACCATGTGCTATAGAAAGAGAGGAAGAGGGAAGGAAAGCAAGAGAGAGCTAAAGGAGGTGAGGAGAGAGTGAGAGAGAGAGAGGACTATAGAGAGATAGAGAGAGAGAAAGAGATAGATAGAGTGAGTAAGAGATAGAGATAGTGTTGAGCAAAAGAGAACTATGGTAGGAGGAGGAGATATAGTGAGAGAGAGGGGGCGAAAGAGAGATAGGGTAGAGAAAGACCGTGAGGGATAGAGAGAGTCTGTGAGCAAGAATAGGGAGAAATATAAAGTGAGAGAGAGAGAAAGAGGGATATAGAGTGAGAGAATGTCATAATGAGATTAAAGAGAGTAAAAAAGGGAGAGAGGAAAGAGATAGAGTGGGGAGAGAGAGGCAGAGTAGAGGAGATAGTTAATAATAGAATAAGAGAGGGAGAGAGTGTGTGTCTAAGAGACTAAGAGAGGGAGAGGGAGAAAAGGTAATATAGTGAGAGATGAATTTTTATAGAGATAAAGATGGCATGAGAGAGTGTGTGTGTTATGGGAGAGAGGGTTAGAGAGAGGAAAAGCAATAGAGAGAAAGAGAAAGAGAGATATATACATATATAGAGAGAGGAACATTGCACAACATCTATTTGATGGAGGAGAGAGGTAAAGTGATAGGGAGGGAAGAGAGAGAGAGTTTAAGTAAAAAGAGGTAGAGAGAGAGAGGGAGGGAGTATGAAAGAAGGAGATGGAGGGAGAGTGAGAAGAGGGTAAGAGTGTAGATAGATAGATAGTGAGAAGGATAGGGAGAGATGGAAAGAGATAGTGCGAGAGAGGGTAAGAAAGATGGAGAGAGAGTGATTTCGAGAGAGTGTGAAATACCTAGAGGGGCGATGGGAAACATAGAAGGAGGGAGAGAGGGAAAAGTAGGGAGGACTAGAGGGAAGGAAAAAAAAGAGAGCGTTAGGGTGAGAGAGGGAGAGAGAGGAAAAGAGAGAAAATAGTGAGATAGAGAAGAGGAAGAGAGTGAGATGGGGCTAGAATGAGAAAGCAAGAGAGGGAGATGGAGAGAGATAAAGGAAGAGAGAAATTGGGAGAGAGAAATAAAAAAAGAGGGATAGACGAGAGATAGATAATGAGAGGGAGGTAGAGTAATAGTGATGGAGAAGGAGATAGGAGAGTTTAAGGGGGGAAGGAGAGAGAGATGGAGAGAGAGACAATATAAATGGAGAGATAGATCAATGGCGGGAGGGAGGGAGAGAGTGAGATTGAGAGAATGAGAAAGACTATAAAGAGTGAGAGTGTGAGAGAGACATGGAGAAATAGAGATATAGTTTGAGAGAGAATGAAAAAAGGGACCAAAAGGAGTGAATGAGTGAGAGAGAGATAGTGTGAGAGGAAGAGGGAGGGATAGAGAGTTGGTAGAGAATTAGAGAGAGAAATAGATCGGGAAAGAGGGAAGGAGAGAAGGGAGAGAGAGTAGGAGAGAGAATGATAGTGCAAGGGAAAGAGAGCTAAAGAGTGAGAGAAGAGGTGAGAGAATGAGAGAGAGGGAGACTAAAAGAGACAAATAAGAAGAGAGGGAGAGAGGGTGATATAGAAAGGGAGGGGAGAGAGAAAGAAACAGATGTATTTATAGATAGGTAGCAGGATGATCAAAGGAGTGACATAAAGAGAGGGAGATAGAGAAGGGGAGAGATAAAGCTATAAGGAGAGTGTGCATGAGATGGAGAATAGGATCAAGAAAGAGAGACAAAGAGAAAGAGCTATATATAGAGGAAGGGAGTGAAACATCTGTTGATGGAAGCTATAGAGATATAGGGAGAGATAGTGGAAGAGTGAGAGTGTAAATGATAAAGAGAAGGGGAGAGGGAGAGGTTGTTATACAAATACAGTGACTGAGAGAGAGGGAGGGTGTGAGAGAGTAAGATCAATAGAGAGAGATTAACATAGAGAGAGAAAGGGCGAGAGTGATGAAGAGAGTGAAAGAGAGAGATGGAGAGAAAGCGAGGAGAGGGAGGGAGTGAGATAGTTTATGAGCGAGTAAATGAAAGAGGGAGAGAGATGGAGGAGGGTGGGAGAGAGAATAGAAGAGTAAAGAGAGATAGATAGAGAGAAAGAGAGGGAGAGCGAGGAAGAGGGAGGGAATGAGAGTGAGAGATAGATAGGTATATATTCCTTGATGTAGACGATGAGATAGAGGGAGACAAAAAGAAAGAGCAATAGAGAGAATACAGATAGAAAGATAGAGAGTGTGTGGGAGGGCGAAGTGAGAGAGAGAGGAAAATTGATAGGGAGGGAGATTGAAAGAGAGATTGAGTGATATAATGTGATAGGGTGAGTGATATAGAAAAGCGAGATAAACGGAGAGAGATGTAACTTAAAATGGAGAGGGAGTAGAATTTTTGAGAGAGAGTAAAAAGATAGAGAGATGGAGAAAAGGGGATAGGGAGAGCAAAAGGGAGAGAGTGAATGCGAGGGGAAGTGAGAGAGAGGATAAGAGAGGGATGAGAGAGAGAGAAAGAAAGAGAGTGATTGAAGGGTTAGTAAGAGAGAGAACCATGACAGAGGGAGTGTGATATGTATTTTTATAGAAAGAGCATGAGTGAGTGAGAGAGAGAGAGGGAGAGGTGAGGAGAAAGTGTTAGAGAGAGGGTAAGAAAGTGGGAGATAGAGAGACAGAGATTTAGAGAGAGTGCAATGTAGAGATAGGTGAGACAATGGAAAAAAGAGAGAAATAGGAGAGAGAGAGGAAGAGTGCAAAGAGAGAGGGAGGAGAGAGAATAAATAGAGCGAGGATGAGGGTGGGAGAGAGAAAGGGAGGAGAAGGAGAGGAAGGAAAGCAAGAGAGAGCTAAAGAAGGAGGTGAGAGAGTGAAAGAACGAGAGGGCTAGAGAGAGATATAGAAAGGGAATAAGAGATAGAGAGAGTGTGTGAGCAAGAGAGAGCTAAAGTAGGAAGGGGAGAGAGAGAGGGCGAGAAAGAGAGGATAGGGAGAAAAAGACTGTGAGAGATGTGGAGAGTGCGTGAGCAAGGGAGAGGGAGAAATATAAATTGAGGGAGATGAAGGAGAGTGAGAGAACGAGATAGAGGAAGTGGGAGTATAAGAGATAGTTAATGATAGAATGAGAGAGCGAGAGAGAGTGTATCTAAGAGACTATGCGAGGGAGAGGAAGAGGTAGAGGGAGATAGGTAAATGAGTGAGGAGAGAGATAGAGAGGGTGTGAGGAGACAGAATGATGAGTTAGAGGGTAAGAGAAAGAGAGATATATATACATATATATGGAGAGGATGGTGTACAACATCTATTTGAGATGAAAGAGAGAATGGGAAAGGAGATGGGTGAGAGGAGAAAGGGGGAGGGTGAGAGAAAGCAGAAATGAGAGAGGAGGAGTGAGAAGAGAAGAGGGAGAGAGTGATGGAGTGGGAGAGGAAGAAAGATAGTTAGAGAAAGAGAGGTGGAGGAGAGAAAAACATGAGAGTGAGGGAGTAAGAGTGAGAGAAGGAGATAGGAGAGTGTGAGAATGGAAGTGAGAAACGAGTGCTAGTATAAATAGAAAGGGGTGGGAAAGAGAGAGAGAGAGAGATACAGGAAAGTCTAGAGGAGTGTGATAGAGAGATTAGAGATATATTTTGAGAGAGATTGAAAGAGAGAGAGAGAGAGTGAGTGAGTGAGAGAGAGAGAGGGAGAGAGAGAGAGTGGAAAAAGAGGGAAGGAGAGGGGGATGGAGGACAATCAGAGAGAGAAATAGATATAGAGGGAGGGAAGGTAGATGGAGAGCATAGGAAAGAGAGTTAGAGAGTGAGAAAAAGGGTGAGAGAATCAGATGGGGAGAGTGAAAGAGAGATATATAGGGAGAGAGAGGAAGATAGAGCAAGATAGAGGAAGTGGGTGTGATATAGATAGAGAGATAAAGAGGGTGGGAGGAGAGAGAGAGAAAAAGATGTATTTGTAATGAGGTAGAGAGGTTGATGAAAGAGTGACAAAAGAGAGGAAGATAGAGAGAGGGAGAGATAAAGCAATAAGGAGAGTGAGATAGAGAAAGATTGGAGATGGTGGGAGATGGGAGAGATAGACATGAGAAACAGAGAGATATTTTGGGAGGAGTGGCAGAGGGAAAGAGAGTATTCGAGAGAGAAAGCAAGATAAATAGAGGGTAATAGAGAATAGGAGATGGAGAGTGAGAGAGAGAAAGAGAGCAAGAGAGAGATATAGATAGGGAGAGGAGAGGGAGGAAGTACAACATATATTCTATGGAAGCAAGCTAGAGTGAGAATGAGAGATAGAGAGAGAGAGATTGAGTGTGTGAGATATAGAGTGAGTGGAAGGGGGAGGGAGCAAGAGTGGGTAGGTGTAGAGTAAGAGAGGGAAATAGATAGAGAGAGAGGGATGGAAAGTAGGAGAGAGGGAGGGAGAGACAGTTAGAGTGTGAGGGAAAGTGAGTGAGAGGAGAGAAAGGGGTAGAGAGAGAGTGCAAAAAATAAAGATGGGGAGAGAGATAAGGGAGATGTTGAGAGAGAGATATAGAAAGAGAGAGGGAGAGGGAAGGGAAGTGAGTGCGAGAGAATGAGCTACATTTGTATAGAGGTAGAGTGAGTGTAACATAGAGAAAGAGAAAGATAAAGAGAGTGTGCACAGGAAAGAGAATGAGAGCAAAAGTGATATTGAGAGAATGAACGATATATTGAGAAAGGGAGTGAAACATCTATTTTACAGAAGCTATAGAGATAGAGAGATTTCTAGAGGAAGAGAGGAGAGAGTGCAGATGACAGAGAAAAGGGGGAAGAGGGGGAGAGAGCGTGATAGAAAGAGAGTGATAGAGATAGTGGAAGAGAAGATAGAGCAAAAACAAGAAAGCGAGGGGAAGAGAGAGACAGAGAGAGGGTTAATGAGTGAGTGGAAGGGAGAGGGAGATTGAGAGAGAACATGCATGTGACAATAAATAAGTGAGAGAGAGAGAGTAAGAAAGAGGGAGAGAGTGAGAGAGCGAGAGATAGATAGACATTTATTCCTAGAAGGAGAGGGAGAGATAGGGTGAGAGATAGAGGAAGGGGGATAGGGCGAGATATAAAAATATACGAAAGAGAGGGAGAAGTGAGAGAGAGGGTATGAGTGGGATCGAGATAGGGAGGGAAATTGAGAGAGGGAGAGAGAGAGTATGATAGTGAGGGAGTGAGTGAGAGAGAGAACCAAGATAGAGGAGAGAGATGTATTTTTTGATGGAGAGGGAAAAAGAGAGTGCGAGAGAGAGTGAGGGAGAGAGTGGTCTAGAGAGAGAAAATGGAGAGATAAACATTGAGTTAGAGGGAAGGAGGGAGAGAGGGAGAGAGGGGAGAGGGAGAGGGAGAGGAGAGGAGAGAGAGAGCAAGATTTAGAGAGTGTGAGATGAGGGTAAGAGAAAGAGGGGGTAGACAAAGAGAAAACTGCGAGAGAAAGAGTAAGAGGTGGTAGAGAGAGATTTAGAGAGAGGGTGAAATAGAAATAGGTGTGAGATAAAGAGGGAAAAAGAGAGAGGCGAGAGAATGAGATAAGGTGAGAGAGAAAGAGAAGGAGAGAGAGAGAGAGTATGAGTGAGAGAGAGAGAGAGGGGAGAGATAAGGATGAGAGAAAAAGAGGGAGAGGGAAGGAAAGAATGAGAGAGCTATAGAAGAAAGTTAAGAGAGAGTGAGAAAGAAGTGGGCTAGGGAGAAATAGAGAGAGGGAAAGAGAGAGATAGAGAAAGAGAGTGAGAGTTAGAGTGAGTGTGTGAGCAAGAGAGAGCTAAAATAGGAGGGGGGGTAGAGAGTAAGAGATAGAGGGCGAGAAAGACTGAGAAATAAAGAGATTATTTGAGCAAGAGATAGGAAACAATGTAAAGTGATAGCGAGGGAGAGAGATTTTAATAATGAGAGTGAGATAAAATATGAAAGGGCAAGAGGGAATGAGATAGGGAAGGGGGAGAGAGAGAGAGTAAAAGAGATAGTTAATAATAGAATGATAGAGGGAGAGAGAGTGTGTCTATTAGACTAACGGAGGGAGTGGGGAGCGAGATAGAGTAAAAGAGCGAGAGATGAATTTTTAGAGAGATAGAGAGGGCATGATGGAGAGAGTGTGATTGAGAGGGTAAGAGAGAGAGAGAGCAAGCAAGAGAAATATATATATATATATATATATATATATATATATATATATATATATATATATATATATATATATATATATTATATATATATATATATATACATGTATATGGAGAGGGATGGTGTACATCTTTTTGATGGAAGAGAGAGTTAGAGTAATAGGGAGGTAGAGGAGTTAAGAGAGAGGTAGAGAGAGTTATTGAAGAGAGAAGAGGGTAAAAGTGAGATAGATAGATATTGAGAGAGAGAGAGAGAGAGAGAGAGAGAGAGAGAGAGAGAGAGAGAGAGAGAGAGAGAGAGAGAGAGAGAGAGATGGGGAAAGAGATAGCATGAGAGAGGATAAGAAAGAGGGAGATAGTTATTTTGAGAATAAGAAAGAGGGAGAGAAAGTTATTTTAAGAGAGTGTGAGGTACATAGAGGTGTAGAATGTGAAAAGGAAAGGGAGAGAGAGGGAACAAGAGAAAGGGGAGAGGAAATGAGAAAAAGAGAGAGGGAGAGTGCGAGATAGAGGGAGGAAGAGAGAAAATAGTGAGAGAGATAGAAGAGGGAGAGAGTGAAGGAACAAGAGTGAGAGAGGAAGATAAAGAAAAAGAAAGAGAGGGATAGAGGGAGATGAAGAGAGTTAAAAGAAGAGGGAGATGAAGAGAGATAAAGGAAGAGAGAGATTGAGAGGTAGAGAGCGAAAGGGTGGTAGAGCAAGAGTGATGGGGAAGGAGATAGGAGAGTTTGAGCGAGGAAGAGAGAGTTAAAATAAATGAAGAAATAGATCGATGGTGGGAGGGAGGGAGTGAGTGATATTGAGATAAAGAAAGACTAGAGAGAGTGAGATAGAGAAAGATAGGGGAAATAGAGATATATTTTTAGAGAGACTGAGAGAGGGAGTACATTAGTGAGGGAAAGAGTGATAGGAAGGGGGAGAGATGGAGGGAGAGAGTAGAAGGAGACTGTGAGAGAGAAATAGATAGAGAGAGGGAAGGAGAGATGGAGGGAGAGAGAGAGAGTGCAAGGGAACGAGAGTTAGAGAGTGAGATAAAAAGTTAGATAAGGGAGTAGAGGGAGAGTGAAAGAGAGAGATAGGGTGAGAGCGAGGGAAAGCAAGTTAGAGGGAGAATGATATAGAAAGAGAGATGGAGAGGGGAGGAATAAGGGAGAGAGAAGGAGATGTATTTGTAGATAGGTAGAGAGGGTGAGGAAAAGAGTGACATAAAGAGAAAGAGATAGAGAAAGAGAGAGACAAGAGATAAGGAGAGTGTGCATCAGAACGAGAATCAGTGCAAGAGAGAGATAGAGTGAAAGTGATATGTATAGAGGAAGGGAGAGAAATAACTATTTGATGGAAGCTATAGAGATAGAGGGAATGATAGAGGAAGAGTGAGTGAGAGTGTAAGTTATAAAAAATGGGGGTGAGGGAGAGAGAGTTATATAATTATAGTTACTGAGAGAGTAAGATCAATAGAGAGAGGGAAGGAGAAAGAATGAAGGTGAAGGAGAGAGCAAGAGAGAGATGGAAAGAGAGCACAGAGAGGGAGGGAGTGAGAGTTAGTGTTTTCATTTAGAGGTTATGAACTTCAGGTTGACAAAGTTCTTCTATTGTGCTTTCTTCTTGATTATTAGACATTTTTAAAATTTGCAAGAGAAAGTTAGAATCCTCAAAAGTACTCTCTGACTTATTTCACTCAAGAAATGATACAGTTGCACTTGTGTTTCACTTTTTTGTGTCTTCTTTAGTTCTTAATCAAATTTGATAAATTATTTCAAATTGTCCAGCAATGATTCAAAATGGACATATCATCAAAACTCATAAAAAGGTCAAGAATACTAAAGAGAGAAATAAGGTTGAAAGGAAACAACAATTTTTTTTTCTTTTCTTTTCTTCTTTTACTTTTTCGTTCCTTTTTTTTTTGCAAGGAGAAAGAAATAGAATAAAAAATAAATAGAAGATAGCTAAACATGTCTTAAAATAAAAGCTCTAATACCAAAATGATATGAACTTCAACAACAATGTGATGAAACCCAATAACAAGGAGGAGCTAGAGCCCAAGATCTTAAAGAAAAGTTTGATGAGCTTTGACCTATCACCAAACTTGACGAAAAGAACAAACACTATGAAGGATTGAAATAACACACTAAGAAAAACATAAGAATCTCTCAAGAATTTAAGGTGATAAATTTCAATGATTGAATGCCATAAGATGAACTTGATAAATTCAGGAGTTTTTTTAAGAACCAAGAGGAACACAAAACCTCATAAGAATATATCCATCGAAAATCTAAAAAAATATCCTTCAAATTTATAGTAACTCATATATACTTGGAACAACCCTCCAAGATAAGTAAGTCATAAACATTGCTTTAAAATAATGCAAATGTTAACAAAACAAGTTCCTACATATGCTCAATCATTACCAAATCTATTTTTCATTTAATATCCATGAAACTTAATAAATGCATACTTATTAATGAGCCCCTTCAATTACTTCCTTATTAGTTATGAAAATGTATATTAACCTCCTCAATTAATGAGACTCTTCAAATACCTTTTTATTGGTTACAAAATTGCATACTAATTAACCTCCTTGATTACTTTGATGACATGGACTAGGCTTTGAATATTTGAGTTCATCTTGGTCATTTTAGGATTACCCCAACTCTCTCGGAGTAGCCCATTTAGTGCTTCCTTGAAACATTTGACTCTAAGGCTTCATTTGGGACAGCTTTCTTACTTCTTAAAGCAACTTTTTAGTATAAAATTTTTAGTTTTATTCACTAAAAGACTACTTTAAGAATCAGCAAGAATGTCATCCCAAAAGAAGCTTAAGTCTTGTAATTGGGCCACTAGGAAGTGACAAAGGATCTTAAGCTTTATTCTCATGTATATGCTGATCATGTCCAGCTCCTTGGTTTCAATCAGATAAAGAGTTTCAAAAAGAGGGAGATAGACAGAGGAGGCAGGGAAAGAGTGAATGAGAGAGAAAGAGGTACAAGAGAGAGAGAGAGAGAGAGATAATAAGAGGTATATAGAGTAAAGAGAGTGTAACATTTATTTAATGGAAGCAAGAGAGAGTGCCATAGAAAAGGAGGGAGAGGGAGAAAGAGAGAGTAAGAGAGAGTTGGGGAGAAAGAGATGAAAGAGAGTGAGAGATAAAGAGACTGAGAAGGGGAGAGAGTGTGTGCGTATGTGTGAGAGAGAGTCTGAGATAAAGGGAGAGAGATTGTGAGGAGTAGGTGCGAGAGTGAAAGTGGAAGACTGGGAGGGAGAGAAAGCGAGAGAAAGAGAGAGAGGGATAGACCGATATATTTTATGTGAGAGAGAGGGAAAGTCAGGGAGAGAGATGAAGAGGGTGAGATTACAAGAGGGAAAGATAGTGAGAGAGAGAAAGAGGGAGGGAAGATAGAGAGAGTGAGGAGAGAGAGGTAGAAAGGGTGAGTTAGAGAAATAAAGGGAGCAAGAGAGAGATAGTAGGAGAGGTATATAAAAAGGAAGTACAACTTCTGATTGATGGAAGTTTGAGAGAGGGAGGGAGAGGCCAAGACAGTGAGAGAGTACAAAGAGAGAAGGAGAAATTGATGGAGAGAGAGTGCGTGAGAGAGAGATACATGGAGAGAGCTAGTGAGAGATTGAATGTGTGAAATGGAGTGTGGGAGAGAGAAAGAGGGATGGATAGAGAAGATAGAGAGGGGAGAGAGTGAGAGAGGGATAAATAGAGGGATAGACATAGAGAAATGTATTTTAAGAGAGAGAGAGAGATAACTTTTTATTGAGAGAGGAAGATAGTGAGGGAGAGTGAGTGATTATGGAAGAGAGAGTGAGAGAGAATGAAAGAGAATGAGAGGGGAGCGAGAGAGAGAGTGAGTGAGAGAATGGGAGCACTATAGTGATATAGAGTGATGGAGGGAGAAGAGAGATTGTCTAAGGGAGAGTGTGAGAGAGGAAGAGTGACAAAGATAGGTAGCAAGGGAAAGAAAGAGAGAGAGTGTGTGTGAGAGAGAGAGGGAGAGTGAGATAATGATAGGTAAAGGGAGAGAGAAAGAGAGATATGAATGTTTAGAGAAATAGAGAGGGCCAAAGAGAGAGAGGGTGTAGAGATAGAGTAAGATAGATTGGTTGAGAGAGAAGGGGTAAGAGTGATAGAGAGATGGAGAGAGATAAAGATAAAGTGAGATAGAGTTTAGAGAGAGAAAGGGTGAGAGAGAAACCAGTGAGATGGAGATGGTGGGAAAGAGAGAGTAAGATAGAGAGAGTAGGAAGAGAAAGTAAGAGTGATGGATACAGAGGGTAAGAGTGAGTGAAAGAGTGTTAGAGAGAGAGAGGAAGAGAGATAGATAGATAGATAGATAGAGAGAAAGAGAGAGAGAGAGAAAAAGGGTAAAGAGAGTAAGAGAGACTGGGGAGAGAGGGAGAGAGATAGAGAGAGAAAGAGAGGGAGTGAGAGAGTTAGAGTGTGTGTTTGAGTTAAAAGTGAGTTAGAGAAAGATAGAGAGAGTGATAGAAGTAGAGAGAGAGAAGATTTTTCATAGAGAAAGAGTGAGAGAGAGAAGAAAGGTAGTGGGAGAAAGAGAGAAATTTTATTGGAGAGAGAATTAGAGAAAGAGAGTGATAGAGCTAGTTTGATATAATAAGGGGAGAGAGAGAGAGAGAATGAGTTGGAAAGATAGTGACTGATATAGAGAGAGGGAAAGAGTGTGATAGGGAGAGAGTGTGTTTATGAGAGAGGGAGAGGGTGAAAGTGAAAAAAAATTTACATTAAAAAAATACAAGCAAATATAGACCAAGGAGTTTTAAACTTCACTTTCTCCTCTCTCACAAAAAAAAAAAAACTCCTAGGGAGCTTATTACACTCCACCACTTTACAAATAAAATACTCTCCTTATATAATTTGGCACAAAAATCAACTACTTGATTACATGTTCGATAAACAAATTTAAAAATTACAATGTTAAATTTGGTAATGAACGAAAGATCGGCCAAAAGCTATAGATTTTTTGTTCACTTTGCTTTGAACATAGACTTATGGATCAAGCTTGTAATGCTACTGTAGTCACTCTCAAGTATAATCCCCCCCCACCCAAAAAAAAAAAAAAAAATCCAGTCCTCCAAAGAACTTTAAGGGCCTTAATGGCTAGTAGCTCCACCTAAAGACTATCCCAATGCTCTAAATGTCTACCAACAACCATTTTAATATCTCCATATATGTCATGCAAAACAACTACAATCCTAGCCATATGTGAGGATAGGAGAGCTCTGTCCACATTAAATTTGGACCATCCTGAAGGGTGGATGGTGGGGGGCATCAATACCTATTAAATAACCGATCCGACTGAAAAGTGCTCTAATGCTCCATCATGAAATCTTGATTTGAAAGTGTGAGTGAAGACAACACATTTACTGCAATCATAGGTGGAAAACCAAAAGGTTATTTATGCGCCTAGCATTTTGAGCCCACCAGATTTGATGGATAACATGAAAATATAATTTGTATAAGATAATGTTATCTTTAATACACAACTTTAATTGAACCACAAGAGAATTAAAATCCCTGGAATACAGGAGCCCAAACCCCCATTTCTCACAATCCCATAATCCTCCTTCACTTTATTACAACTAATAGTAATATTATCAATATATTCATTTTCTTGGCAACCCCATGTGTAAAGTGAATTGACCCTAAGCCCCTACCTATGTAGACACATCCTAAATAGAAGGAAGGAGATAGACGAAGGGGGAAATAGAGGAAAAGTCGAAGAGATAGTGAATGATAGAATAAGAGATTAAGAGAAAGTATGTTTGAGAGACTAAGAGAGGGAGACAGAGTGAGAGAGTGAGAGATGAATTTTTTGAGAGATAGAGAGGGCGTGAGGGGGAGAGAGAGAGAGAGAGAGAGCAAGAGAGAGTGTGTGTGTGAGTGAGAAGGGAAGAGAATGAGAGAAAAATAGAGAAAGAGAGAGATATACATATATATGGAGAGGAAGGGTGCACAACATCTATTTGATGAAAGAGAGAGGTAGAGTGATAGGGAGGGAAGAGGGACTGAGTAGAGAGAGGGAGGGAGTATGAAAGAGCAAGATTGATGGAGAGTGAGAAGAGGGTGAAAGTGAGATAGATAGATAGTGAGAGAGTGATATAGAGAGTGAGAGAACTGGAGAGAGATAGCTATAAAAAGGATAAAAAAGAGGGAGATAGAGTGATTTTGAGAGAGTGGATGAGGGGGAGAGAGAGGGGGATATGGAAGGAGAATAAGAGAGAGGGGGAGTTGTTAGAGAGAAGGAGGAAGAAAATAGTGATAGAGAGTGAGTAATAGAAAGTGAGAGGGGGAGAGAAAAAGAATGTAAGAGAGGTAGAGAGGAAGTTAGAAAGAGATAAAGGAAGAGAGATTAAGAGAGAGAGAGAGAGAGGGAGTGAAATAGAGATATATTTTAAGAGAGAGTGAAAGATGGAGAGATGGAGCAAGTTGGTAAGAGAGAGAGAGAAAGTGGGAGGGAGAAAGACAATAGGGATAAAGATTTTGAGCTACATACATAATGCATTCCATCTTGAAAATTATTATTCTGCAACAAAAATCATTTGCTCATCTTAGCATTTTCTTGCAACACAATGTTAGAGATAGCCTATGCATCATAAGAAAAGTGGGAAAAGCAAGGAGTGAAGATTTAATCAATGTAGCTCTTCCATCATATTATAGTTGGAAGATTTAATCAATGTTGGTGGTTTTGAACGTAGTATTAAAAGATACAGTGATAGACTTCTTTAGCAAAAATTGTAATGAGCTTTGCTCAAATAAGTCCTATATCCATTCAATATCAAAGAAAACCTTAGATTTTTAGCACACTGCATAATCAAATTTGCGAACTTCAATGGAAACCCCATATGTTCTATAACTTGTTTGAGAGTAGCCCAACACATGCTATCATAGGCTTGCTCCATATCCATTATAAGAGACATAAACCCCACTTGAGAAGTGGATTGTTTGAATTTGTTAAGAATCTTTTGTGAAAGAAAATAATGGCTTTATATATATCTATTAGGGAAAAAATCCCCTTGCTCCTTAGCAATCAGAGTTGGTAGTTAAGATTTCAATCTATTTACCAGCATCTTTGCTGCGAGCTTGTAAATTATTTTACTTAGAATAATCAGCCTATACTTTGCTAGAATGTCATCCTATTCTAGTTTTAGAATTAAAACAACCAATGTATCCTTCCAATGGTTTGACATTTGTCTAGTATGATAGATTTAGTAGCCTTCCCGAAATCATGCTTGATAATCTCCCAATAGAACTTAAAGAACAAAGCAGTCAAACCAACCTCCAAGGTGCATGATTGCTGCACATATCTTTAATGAGAAACTCAAGTTCAATCATAAATTCTACTTCCAAAAATTCCTTACAGGGAGCATCCACCATTAAAGTGTCATCAAACTCAAGCCACCCATCCAACCGAGTTTCCCTTCTCTACCTTTTGGATTGGTTAAATTACATGATCATCTTAATTTTAGCTTGTTCCTCCATAGTCTCTCTTGTGATCAATTACAAATGGTTGATTCTATTAAATCATTTTCTAGTAGAAGCAACCGAATGAACGAAATGTGAGTTGGCATTTCCCTCCTCCAACCATCTGACTTTGGCCAGATGTCTCCATCAAGTGATTAGCCTTGCAAGTGTGACATTTAGCTCATTAACATACCTCAGAAGCTCTGCCTATTGAGCCATGAAAAGTGTGGGTCTAGTGCAATCCTAAACATGTATCTGCTCAATCTAATCTACCAGTTTTTTCTTTAACTGGACAAGCTCCCTAACCTTGTTCTTTACTCCAGTAAAACAAAGATCATAGGGTACAAGAGCATTTACACTTAAGAACATCAGAGAGACTACCAAAGTCTTCCTTTCTCTAATTTTTATATACCATTCAATAACTTCAAATTTTGATTCTATAAGACCAGCAAATTGAACCGAATGGTCACCCATGAAGTGACATAGGTTCCTCCCTCCTTTTTTATGAACCCCCTATATTCCCAAAAAGAATGGAAGATATTTTTTAACTAATGGAGACCTATCCCTACCGACCTTTCAATCAAGCCTTTAACATTTCTTTCCTCATCGAAATACCAAAGGAGCTGATGTTAGTTTTACTTACTACAACCTTCCCCAAATTCTCCTCTTAAGGAGCTTTCAGCTTTCGTTTGTTAAAAGAGTTATTTATTCTGTTGTTCCTGCGTATAACCAAGATCCCTGAGCCATATAATTCCTCCCCCTCCTATCATCTCAGGAGTCTAACTTGCCCTGTCAGGCCACTCCATATCTCCTCCAAGAGTAGCAGCTTTATCCGACCCGGCCCCTTTCCATCTTTTGCCCAGCCATAACATCATTATCCTGTACATTCACAGTAGACTACTCAGCATTCACTTTACCATTGGCTTTATTTGGATTCTCCTTAGCTAAGGTATAAGTAGGAAGATGAGCTTCATCAAATTTTATGTTCTCCAGGACTATTCTATATTCTCCTGGACTATGCCATTGAGGATATTTTATTGAGATTTTGCTAAAATCATAACATTCTTCCTACTACTAATATTGGGACAATACTAAACTTTATGGCTAATTAGGGCACAATTATAGCACAAAACTTAAATGCCTTCTACGCTTTCGGTTGAAAAACTTGCCTTAAACTCAATTAACCCACACTCTCGTTGGTAGCCTTCATCTAAATATGATCAAACACATACTCTAGCATATTCTCTTCTTCCCCAACTTGAAGTTTGAGCATCAATCCATGAGTTAATCAATCATACTAGCAATTCTTGGGATGTTCTTACTATCCCAATACAATAATGGGAGATGGGGTAATCATATCCAAACCAGAGATGGCAGACCTCTCATTGATGTAAGTTAGAAGCTTGGTGTCCACTTACGCAGGCCTATGTCACAACCCCTAAGGAACAACAGTCCACCCAACAGGATCGATTCTTAGGCTTCCTGTATTTGAAATAGACAAATAATAATTGGAATTACCAAATTAAGCCCAAAGCCTCTTAAGTTCAAAATTTAAAACAAAAAAGGATAACTGTATTCCCAAGATTTTGCCAACTAATGCATTGCTAAATAACTGAACAAGATTAACTTAAACAGAAACACCATCATTTAATTTTTTTATATCATCCTCAAATTAGTTTACCCTTAATGATCTAGCTTTTTCCAGGCATTAGTCATTCTACATATTCCTAGTATGGAACAAATCCAAACATAGGAGCAGACAAACACCTTCACTCTTCTTGATGGATGGAAAGTAAAATCTCTCTTTTTTGCTATGAGATTATAGTATCTTAAATTCATTATCTGGAATAGTATTGCTTAGTGGATCAGAGGTGCTATATTACCTAAAAGTTTTCATAAATTGCTAAACAAAGTTTGCTCTAGATTCTAGTACTATGGTGACATTTCCCTATCATATGCAGCTAGTTTCTTGGTCCAATATTTTAAAACCAGAGAATCTGGAGGCCTTAGCCTTCCTGCTTTTGCTGCCCTTATTTTTTTGATAATTGCTCTCTACTTTGGAGACTTTGGGATGGTCAAAGTCTCCTTTCATGACGGTGGAATACAAAATTTGGTTCTATTTGGAAGCACTCTATGGTTAAAGGCTCCAAATTCTGGAAAGTCTTAAAATTCTTGCAGGATCCATTAAACCTTATGTTAAGTATCTTGTTAAGGATGAGGGAAAGTTTTCTTTTATTTGGGACATCTTGTGTGAAGGGAAAAGTTTATTTGAAATCTTATCTAGATCCATCGTATTATTTGGTTTCAATAGTCTTACTCCCTTCTCTTTCATTATTAATGTTTCTTGGTGCAATCCTGGGATCCTCTCTGTTGTGATTTTTGATACAATACCTATAGTGCAGTTTGGCAATAACATGGAAGCTGATACATATTGTGGTGTGGGTCTCTGAATCCCAACTTTAATTACTTCATGCAAGCTTACTATGCTAATAATGTTATGGTCTCTTGGTGGAAATTTACATGGCACAAAAGTTGTTCTCTTAGGATATGGTAGGTGGAAGTGCTCTTTTTGCTCTTTGAGCCCGAACAACACTAAACATTTTTTTAATGTGATTTCACTTATGCTATCCTTTGCCATATCCTTCTTGTTGCTTCCTCTTTTCTCCAAAGACCAAGTATGCTCCAGATTTCTGAATTTGTTGAAGATATGCAGCATGCTTATCTATCTTCAAAATAGAGTTCTCTTTTATCTAAATGCTGATTATTTACTTCATTCAGAGGGAAAGCAATGGAATAATGTTTAGGCATAACATCAATTGCATATCCACTATTATGAATAGCATCAAAAGGGCCACTAATGCAAAAATAAGATGTTCGGAGCTTCTTTTTTGTGATTTTTGCCATGTTGGGCAATGATGATTGGGAATTGTCATTTCCACCATAGCTGGAGCCGATGGATAGCCTTGTTGGAAACTGGAGCTCTTGGTTTTGACACTCAAAAGGATTAGGCATTAGACATTTTTGGCCCACCTGAGTCTATAGTTCGTGTTCTTCTCTTATTCTTTATGTAACTTTTCACCTTTTTGGGGTTGTGCCTTACTCGTTTTTGCTGTAGCTCAAGTGCTTACTTTCATGATATATTGAGTTTTATTTTTGTTTCTCTTGTAACTACTCTTCATGGTAAACGAATAAGCTTTGCCCATAATTTAGCCCTCAAAAAAATTAGCCTATTTTCTTCATATCTTCTTCATATACCTGCACCTGGAACTAAAAGATGAGAGGCTAGCTTTTCCATTTTTTTTTTAATTTGGTTTAACAACAATGTTCAAGATGCTGAAAATAGCTTGGTTGGGAGCTTTCAACATATGCTTTTCATCAGGAATTACATTAGTTATGAATGATGAACATAATTCAAAATATGCAGCATCCTACCACCTTCACAAAGGTATACTCCTGCATTTTAACAAAATTTAGTTGCTTGAATATCCTTTTAATATGAGAAAATGTTATAGAAAACACTTTTACATTTGACATGTGATCAGAATTTATTCATTTTAGGAATTTTCATGTATTAATTTTGTTAAATTGAAATTTATACGTACTAAAATACGTTTAGATTCAAATTCTTTCAAGTTTAAATTTGCTTAGAATTTGATCAACTTTCATTACCAATATAGATTCATAAATTGATCTCCTTTGATTTGATGTTTACATGAATCAAGGTGTTAATACTCCAAATCATTCTACTTGAATGCATAACAATCAACATAGTTGTGAGCACATAAAGATCATTTTAAATGATTAGTGTTTGTTGATTTTATAAATTTGGGAATAATGCATGCTAAATGGATAACATCAATTTTGGTATTCATTGTTTGCTTGCATGAGTGTATTCATGCATCAACTATTGCATTGATATGCATATGAATTTTGACATTTAGCCACATTAAATACTAGTACATATGTCTCTATGTTACATGCGAGGGACATTCCATATATATCACATTGGTGGTATTGATACTTTCTGACTTCAAGTGAGATTCCTCTCTCAACTATACAAGTACAAGTATATACATGTCTTGCCAGTCATAGCCCTAACTATAGTGTGTTTCTTATGCTCCATAAATTTTCTTTTTTGATTGACAAATGACGTAAAATACATTAGATAAGATTACTTCTACTTTTACATCATTGCATTAGATAGGATAGAAGCCTTGGACACCTAGAAACTGAATTCATAAATGGTTTTTAAAATGTATATATTGAATATAAATCAAACATAAACTTTAAATAAGAATTAGGATTAAATTATCCCAAAGTAATTCCTGAAAGACAAATTTAATTCAAACTTAATAAATGATTAAGTCAATTAAACACATTTATATAAAATCAAATTGATTTTTCATAGTTAAATCAATTCAATTTAATCACTTTAAGATCATCTCTAAAATCAAATCAATTATTAAACGAAGTAAATCTAAAAAATAAACATATATATTAAAATTGAATCAAATTGAAAGCTAATCCCAAATAACTTTGAACTAAATCAATTAATTTACAATAATATAAATTCATTCTTGAATAAAATAAATTCAAATCCAAAATTAAAACAAACTCACCTCGAACCTTTTAGGTTTCCCTACCTAGATTTGACTTTAGATTATCTAGGAACCATAGGTGCTATTTTAGTCACCTGACTCTAAACTTAAAATCCATAGGTAGTTTACTTGCATCTTATAAGGCCATAGTTGACTAAATAGACATCTCATTCCCTTTTTTTTTAAAGATAAATTGCATCCTTAATTAACATAGAAATTAAAAAATTCAATAATAATTCTAGAAAAATTAAAAAAAAAAACTAAATTAAATTTTATAGGTGCATAAAATTATTAAGAATAAGAAACTAAATAAATACTTCAATAAACACATCATCTTTACCCTTAGATTAAGCAAATCTCCTAATTGACCAAAAAATAAGGAAATTCATTAAAAATTTAAGAAAAAATAGAAAAATACAAAATAAAGTTTTATAAACTCATAAAATTATAGTAAATAATAAATTGCATTGAAATAGTCAATATCCAAATAAAAACAAAACATTCTCTCATAGAATCCTAAAAAAATAAATAAGGAAATTTATAAATTATTAAAATTTGAATTGAATCACCCACATGTAAGAAAAATTAAAGAAATTTAAAAATAAAAAAATGAAACAATCAAAGCAATAATAGTGACACCCACACGACGTAGCACAGACTAGATATTAAATATGACATTAGTCTTGGACATTCAATGTTAGGATATTTATTTTTCTTGTAATTTTCCTTTCCTTCCCTTTATTTTCCTATACTTTATTTGCTTGTATTCAACATTGTGCTTGATTTCTATTGAACTGCAAGCATTAAATCATTAATTTCATATTTAAACTAAAAATAAATACTAAAATTCACTTGATTAAAATTTTGACATGAATTGAGAATTGAAACCCTTAGTTAGGGAATGAAATAACTAACACTCGAACATTCACCAACATTTCAAATCTCTTGATTTATATAAAATAAAACTTCATGATTTATAGAAAAATCAAAGTAGTGTGCTATAGATATTTGCATGTTTGATTATAGAATAGTTTAATATCGAGTCTTATTATACTTTTAGAAAAAATTATATTCAAATTCCTTAGTTACATATTCTTATAGATTGATATGTTTGCTAGTATAGGATCCACAAATTCAACTCTACAAAATAAGAAATATTTTTTTCAAAATCTTCTTCTGGTCCTGACAAAGTTATTGTAGTTATATAATTATGTAGCTTTATATGTTTGCTAGGATAAGGTTCTAAAATTCAAATTCTCAAAATAAAAAATATTTGTTCCCGAAAAAATTTCTCCTACTACCAATATGCATGTTACCATTGAAAAATTAAAACTTTTTTTCTAAAAAATGGTGTCCATGCTTTAATATATATTAAGGGTGTTAATAATTGATCCGACTTGCCAACCCGACTCGAACTTGACCTGAAAAATTCAAATTCGGGTTGACTCTATTAATAAATGGGTTGGGTTTTCTAACCTGATTATTAAACCAGTCAGGTTTTGATTGACCTGCGAACCCATTTTTTACATGAAAATAACTTATTAATATATATATTTTGCTTAATTTTTTTGTATATGGGTATATTCTTAGTATTTTTTATCAAATTCTTAAATTTTATACGTAGTAAGTTATAAAGTAATTAGGTCATTTAGCTTGCTAGCGGGGCATGTTCGGGTTAGCGCTTTTGACCTATTTATTAAATGATTCAAGTTCAGGTTGATTGGATTCCATTCTTGAAAATTTCGGGTCAGACCTGAACCCAACCCGTCAACCTATTTTTGACCACCCCCCCTCCCTAATATATATAATGTAATTACATATTCATGTAACTTGATATGTGTACTATCACATGATTAAAAAAAATTTCTAAAATTCAAATAAAAATTGTCTTTAAGAAAAAAATTATTCCTATCTTAGCTTACATATTGTGATTAAATATCTTGTGGTTTGATGTGTATAGTAGAATGAGGTTCCAAAATCCAAAATCAAAATCCTCTCTAATTTTTTTTATATTCCAACAAATATATTACAATTGCTTATTTTTATAGCGTGATATGTGTGGTAAGATATGGTCTAAAAATTTAAATTTTCACATAAATTGTCTTCTTATTCTAGTACCATATTATAGTTATATATTATTTGTAGCTCGATATGTCTAATAAGGCATGCTCCATAATCATACTTTGGGCTCCTCACAACTCTTTGCCTTGCCAACCACATTAAAAAACCTTAGCCCATTGACCCTCCTAGAGAGTGTGGTAGAACCAAAAAGCCATCATACTCCCTCCACCACCGATAACAAAAACCAAACCATTGATCTTATAGATAAACATAAATAAAAGTTTGTGAGGGTGGTTAAACCCTGAAGAACTAGTCCAGAGGCTAACCAGGGGGTGGGGGGGGGGGGGGGGGCGATGAATTGGTTTTTTTTTAAATTTTGTTGAAATCTTTTTGAAATCATTTTGAATATTTTAAAACAAACAACTTGTGTGAAAGTAGATAACAAAATTAGATATTCAACCACAAATTAAATCACAATAAAATGCAAAAATGAAAGTACAGAAAAATAATTAGAAAGAACACACCAGATTTATAGTGGTTCGGTCAACTTGACCTACGTCCACTCCTTCGAACTCCCTCTCAGAGTATTGCACTAAATAAAAGAGACTCTCCTTTTTCTCCCACAGTAAGGCGGAGAAGCCCTTACAAAATATTTTCCACGACTTGATGAGGCAGAGAACGTTGAATCCTTTTACTCCCTTCTAGAGTAGGCAGAGAACCTGGAAATCCTTTTTCACCCTGCTGGTGAAGGCAGAGAACCTGGGAATCCTTTTACTCCCTCCTAGAGTAGGCAAAGAACCTTGGAATAATTTTTCACCCATCTGATGAAGGTAGAGAACCTGGATCTGATGCTGATGAAGATCTCCCTCAGAGCCACCAAGAAACCAGGACAGCATCTTGAAGAAGACGATGAACACCTTACTTGGAGCAACCTTTATGAATCCCTCAAAACTCCCTCACAAGGATCTCTCTCTCTCATACTCTCCCACTTCCCAAAGCTCTCCTTCAGATCTCCTCTCAAGCAGAAAATTATCTCAAGAGACAATGAGAGAGTTTAAATAGGGAGCCTCCAAAAGGAGCCATAATTTTCAGTTCTACGCTTTTGATTGTCCAGGATGATCTATAGATTTTCCTGTATGATTAGTACAAAATAGCCATTTTAGGCTGGAGGAATAGCACTTCCCTGGATGATTAGTTCAACAAGAATAGGAATATCATCCTAGATGATTAGATTATCATCTAGGATAATTAATTTAAATCTTCTGATCATCATCCAGTATGATGCCTGATCATCCTAAGCACTTCTCTGTCATCTAGGATGAAAGTGGTCCATTATCCTGGACAATTAGTTGAAAAATACTATTGTTCGTCCTGTATAATAGGTGGCGATCCCTTATCATCTCAGCATGCTCTCTATCGTCGAGGATGTTCATCACCGATCATCCTGTACGATCATATCGAATTAAGATTTACCATAATTATTCCCATAGTCACAAGATTAATTTAGGCATGATTGTTCTGAATCATCCAGGATGATATACATCATCCTATATGATTAGTATAAAATTTGAAAATTAAAATATTGCTTAAACTATGATTGGCAGCTATTTTCACAATATGAACTGATCATCCTGGATGATATGGATTATCCAGTATGATTAGTTTAATCACTCTTAATTAACTGGGATGCCCTAATTAGGACTTCTGCTTTTAACTGATCGTCCAGGACGATATAGATCATCTTGTACGATTAGGTCAAAAGATAGAGAATTCTCTAACTCACTAAATTTTTTCCCTTGAGTTTGGGTGTGCAAGGTTACTTAGCTTGGTGTCCACCAGATATATAACTTGACTCAAGAAAAATAAAAAAGTACACTGAATTTTAAATTATAGACAGACTCAATCCTAGTCTTCCTGATCTTGGGCAGATATGCATTGCAAGTGATCTTGTGGACCTAAAAGGTTATTAGGCAAAGCAACCAAAATAGATATGCAATATGAGTAGATAAGAATATTTGTTAACATCAAAATCATAGTACTTGGATCCAATTAATCTCCTCCTTTTTGAAGATGACAAACATTATTATTAAAAAATTTCAAATCAAGCAATTTTTTTTATTTTTTATTTTTTTAATTAAGAAGAAAAAAAAGAGACAAATAAAATAAATGAGACATAAAAAGAAACTAATAGCACAAAGTAAATTTCACTAAAACATAAGCAAACAACAAGTAAAACATAAGCAAACAATACACTACTCCCCCTTTAGACATCACAAAAAGGAGGAAACAGAAAAAGGACACTTAATAGTAAAAAATATAAAAAAGAGCACCAGTATAACCACTGACAGACTTGTTGAAAGAGGAACTCTGATTAGGTGGAGTTGGTGGTGGTGGCTGCTGAAAGTAACGGCAAAGAGAACTAAACTGATCACCAAACATGGTCATATCTTGGCCGTGTTGCTGTTGTTGAGCGATGTAGTTTTCAAAATGAGCAACATCTGCTACATGCTACTGCTCCTGTGCAGCTAGGTAGGAGTCAAACTTAGCCTCCCACTGGTCAAACCTCTCAACCAGCTAATCTAGCTGTGACTACTAGCGGATAGGAGTAGGTGTATGAATAGGTGCTGGTCCTTCAATGTGTTCCTCTGCTTCTCAGTATCTAGCCTAGAGGTGAGAAACACTTTGGATAACATGGAAGAAAGTGTTAGAGTAAAAGACTAGGAACTGATTTGGTGGTGTAGGAAACTGGAAGTTATACTTGGATTCCATAATAAAAGCAATGATGTGTCCTAGAGCCAGATTAGGAATTCTTTTATGTTTGGGATCTCTAATATAGGTCAAATTAGAAAGATAGCCAATTATATGATTAGCCGTATTAAAGTCTATCTGAGCCATTATGAAATAGGTTGCAAGAGAAAGGGCAGGAGTAATGTTGAGTCGATCACCAGCTTTAGAAATAATAGAATTTCTAAATACATGCTCGATGATGCATGCATCTTGACCTAAAGTGTTGACTTGGGCAACGTGGAAGGGACTATTGGATCCTCTAAGAGTGTTGTTAATAAGGGTCCAGTCAAATTCAGGATTTGAAGCTAAAATATGAACTTTTTTGCTAGTAGTGGATAAATGTAGAAAAGCATGAAAGTCTTCGTAGGTGATTTCTACTGGACGCCCATTGACATATGATCGAAGGATGGTGTACTAATTGTTGATTCTCAGACTTGTAAAGAACCTAAAGAATAGTTCAGAGCGAAAAGGATAAGCAAGTGTCAGAATAAAATTTAGAGTTATATGAACGAAGAGGGGCTGTACTTGAAAATGAAGTTCCTCCTGATTTATGATTTTGGAGGGTGTAATTCCAACCTCCTTATATCTGCTATAGGAATCTTCATTAGCTGCCTCAACAAATCGTGGATCAACCTAATGTTAAGAGGAACTTCCTATAATTTGTTGTGACCGCTTTCCTCTAGCCATTGTAAAGGATTAGAGTTTAGAGGAGAAGGGAGGAGTGTTGAATAGTTGGAGTGAAGAAAATAATGGATTTGGGCTATTTAAATATCATCGGCCATATTGTCCAAGATGATATTTTGATCATCTAGGATGATCAGGTGTAATTAATTTATCTAGAAGATTGGTCAAAAAGGTCGATCATATCATCCAAGATGGTAAGATATCATCCAGGATGACTAGACATAAGCGGTCGTCTCAAGGAGTCATCTTATACGATTGTTGACTAATCTGATCATACAGGACAAACATATGGATCATCCAAGAGGATGTGTAATAATGGATTGGCCTACCAACCAGCATTCAAAATGTCCAGCCATTTCTACTACGTGGATCGTATAGGACAAGATGAGGACAGTCCAGTACGATCATCAATGATTGACTCAAATCAGTCATTAGATGTAAAATGATTGGTGATTGGAATTTCTATGAAGATCATATAGGATGATGTGGATCATCATGGATGATTTGAGTAATAATTGAAGTTTCCAAAGGTAGAATGGGATGATCAAAGGATTCCACAACAAGATTAAAAATACTAAAAACATTAAATAACAAAAGTAAATAAAAAAAAGTAGTCACAGATAAAAATAAAAAAGTTTTTTTTAGTTTATCAACCTTAGTAAATGATAAATTTCCCTTGGCGTGGATTAAAAATTAGTAAGAAATGAATTGACAACTCTAAAATCTAGAAAGGGTAAAAAATTGATCTTGTTAACCTGAGCTCGGACTCCTTATAGGTCAAAATTCTTTTTAAACAAAAATCTAATTAAAAAAAAATTAGATAAGAAAAGAGATTATTTCAAACTTGATTTCTGATAAAATATATAATAAAATAATATTGCAAAGTAATTAATCAAAATACGGATTTTCAAATTCAAGAGTTTGAAAACATCAAGTGGCACATGAATTCTTCTAAGATTTAAAGATTTGAAAGAGAAAGACGCTTATTTCTTTGTGGGCTCATTTTATGCCTCTTTTTCAATTATTTGGAGTATATTGAGCATCTTCTTATTTTTGATATACTTTATGTATCTTGTAATTATTTGACGATCATTGCGCATTTTTTCAGTTTTAATTTGGGCTCATTTTGTGCCTCTTATCATTTTTGCAAGCTGGCTTCCTTTCAAAACCTTTAAAAGCTCTTAGTTGTGAGATTATCTTCCAGAAATAAGAGAACAAAAACTCACTCTCTAATATAAGGAAGAGTAAACCATAAATTAGAATCATATCTATATGATAAATGTAATAACCTGATTGAGAAAACCTAAAAATTGATTTAATGTCTTTAAGCATTACTCATATGAGATAGATTACTGTATGAAGATAAAATAGATCTCACTTTCAAAGTCCACTTTTTAATTTGAAATAGATTTTGTTTCAAAAGAAATTAACCCACAAAGGGAGTTAGAGGAAGAGAGACAATAATTGATGTTCCTTCCTTTAACTTATTTAGGGAAGTCAATCACAGCTTACAAATTTCTAAAACTAAGAGCAAAGAAAAAATGTCATTTAAGAAATCAATATCAACAGTGACCATTGATTCGATTCTTTTAAAAACATTGAATGAAAAATAATAGAAAAATGAAAACCATAAAATAGAAATACATAAATAGAAACCAACATGCAAATAAAACAAAAACAAAAACATCAGAAAATAGAAAGCAACAACTTCAAGCATTAATATCTATTACACCTAATCTAGTTCTCAAGATGCTGAATGCTTCAAAAACTATTAGTTTTATAAAGATATCAGCTAGTTGGTTTTTAGTGGCTATATTGTGTAGCTATATATCTCCTTTGGTAACATGGTCCCTAATAAAGTGGTCCCTTATGTCAATGTGTTTGATCCTGGACTGTTGGATTGGATTCTTTGAATTATAGATGGCACTAGTGTTATTATATAGGACTAGAATTATGACTACATGAAGTCCTAAATCCTGAATTTATTACTTTAACCAAAGGACATGGGCCCCACAACTTCTTAAGGCTATGTACTTAGCTTCAGTAGTGGACAGGGCAATTGAGTTCTATTTTTTACTAGACCAGAAGACTAAGAATTATCTTATGAATTAATATGTCTTAGAAGTGCTTTCCTATCAACTCGGCATCCAACAAAATCTGAATCATAATATCTTATGATTTTAAAGGAGGTGCTATTCCTAAGAAACTAAATGCCTAATCTTGGGTCCTTAAGAGATATCAAAGGATCGATTCTCCTAACAGCGGTCAGGTGGGACTCTTTTGGATCAGCTTGAAATCTAGCATAGAGATAAACACTAAACATAATATCCAATCTACTAGCAGTTAAGAAAAGAAGTGATCCAATTATTTTGTTGTATTTCTTTTGATCAATAGATTTTTCATTTGAATCTTTATCTAACTGAATAGTGAAACTCAAGGGAGTGTTGATTGGCTTGGCTTTTTTCATTTCATACTTTTTTAAGGATATCCTTAATGTATTTTGATTGACTAAGGAAAGTTCCATCATCCTTCTGCCTTATGCTAAATCCTAAAAGTAAGTCAGTTCTCCCATAATACTCATCTCAAATTCATTACTCATTATTTTTGAAAAGCCATCACAAAGGCTTTTATCAGAGGGTCCCAATAAAACTTCATCAACATAATTTTGGGTAATCAGTAATTCACCTCTTATCTTTTTTAAAAATAGGGTGTTGTCTACGCTCCTCTTAACAAAGGTTCTTTCTAGTAGAAATGTGCTTAGCCTTTCATACCATATCCTTGGTGCTTATTTTAGTCTATATAATGCCTTTTTTAATTTAAATACATGATTAAGAAATTGTGAATTTTCAAAACTTGGGAGTTATTCAACATACACATCTTCTTTAAATACCATATTCAGAAAGGTACTCTTAATATTCATTTGGTATAATTTAAATATATTAAAATAAGCAAAGGTTAGTAGCACCTTAATGTCTTTAAATTTAGCTACAGGGGTAAAGGTCTCTTCAAAATCAATTCCTTCTATCTCGTTGTACCCCTTAGCTATCAATCTTGCCTTATTCTTCACCACTACAACAAAATCATTCATTTTATTTTTAAAAACCTATTTAGTTCCAACCACACTCTGGTCCTTAGGTCTTTCAACTAGCCCCAAATATTATTCCTTATAAATTAACTTAACTTTTCTTGCATGGCTAGGATCCAAAATTTATTAGATAGGGGTTAGTTTATATTGGTGGGTTCAATTATTTAAATGAAGGCAGAGAGGTTTATCTCTTTTCTAAGTCCATGCCTAGTTCTAACACCTTCAGATGGGTCTCCTAAGATCACTTCTTTAGGATGGCTTGAAGAATATCTCCATTTTCTAGGCAATAAAATTTTAGGTTCTTCTCTTTCTTCCAGATTTGAAGATTCTACTTCTTGGGTAACTTCTACAACCTCTTTTTCTTCTACCCTAGACCCTCTAGAATTATTAGATTCATCAAATACAACATGAGTGGTCTCCTCAACTACCTGTATTCTTTTATTAATGACTCTATAGGATTTCCCTACATTTGAGTAACCTAGGAACACTCCCTCATCAAATTTTGGATCAAACTTTTCTAGTTGAGACTTCCCATTATTCAGAATGAACACTTTACATTTAAAGACATGGAGGTGAGTGAGCTTGGGTTTCCCACCCTTCAAGATTTCATAGGGTGTCTTGTTCAGCTTAGATCTAACATTAACCCTATTTAGAACATAACAAGTTGTATTCACCGCTTCTATCCAAAAGTATATAAAAAGTGGGTATTCAGCTAAATGGCTCTAGTGGCTTTTACCAGGGTCTTGTTCTTTCTTTTAGTTATCCCATTCTGCTGAGGGGTCCTAGGAGCTAAAAAGTTATGATCTATCCCTTGCTCCTTACAGAAAGATTTAAATTTCTCATTTTCAAATTCTCCACCATAGTCACTATAAATGATTACAATTTTACAACCTAGTTTTCTCTTAATCTAAGTGGAGATAGATCTAAATTCCTCAAATGATTCACTCTTATGTGATAGGAATCTAACCCAAGTGAACCTCGAATAATCATCAACAATCACATACCCAAAGACTTTCCCTCTTAGACTTACAGTGCTGACAGGTCCAAAGAGATCCATGTAAAGGACTTCTAAGGGTTTGTTAAGGGTAATATCTTTGATTGAGGGGAAAGAGGATTTGACTTTTTTTTTCTAACTAATAGGCATCACACAGGTGGTCCTTAGTGCACTCTAGTTTGGGTATTGAAAGATCAAGATGCGCTAAGAGTTCTAATCTTTATTGATATTTCAGATTTCTTACAATAATAACTTAACGAGTCAAATGCGAAAGCTGATGATTTATAAATAATTATAAAGATGATTATTCTCTAATTATCACAATATAATAATGTTCTCAGATTTTCACCAAGAAGTTATAATAGAAAATAAGATGCATGAAAATAAAGTACGGAAAATAAAATCAGAAAGAGCACACCAGATTTATAGTGGTTCTGTCAAACCATGACCTACGTCCACTCCCCAGAGCCTCCTCTCCAGTATTGCACTATCACTATAGTGTCTCTCCTTTAGCACCCTCAGCTAGGCGGAGAAGCCCTTATAAACTCTCTTCCACCAACCCGGTGCGGTAGAGGACCGTACTCCTTTCACAGGCAGAGAACCTTGAGTTCTTTTCACCCTCCTGGTGAGGTAAAGGACCTTGAATCACTTTCACCTTCCCCGGTGTCGCAGAGTAGCCAGATCTTTTGACACCAAAGAGGTCTTCTTCTTCTCAAAGCTTCCCTCAAGACAAACCTTGACTCTTGGAGGAACTCAGGTGCAAGTTCACCGGAGCAACCGTGTGAAAACCCCCTCTCACACTCCCTTGAAGCCCACAAGAATCTTCTGCCTCTCTTACGAACTCCACCCTTTCTCTCCCTAGCTCAAAGCTCTCTCTTCAAGCTTTCTTTAGAAGAAAACAACTCAATGAATGCTCAAAAGACACCTACAAAGTCTTATGAGAAAGCTTAAATAGAGGTCTTTAAAAAACCCTAAAAAATCCAATTCAGCCGTAAAAAATCATACAGTATGATCGCAGGATCGTCCAGTATGATGTGCAAAATTTGACCTGTTAGTACTGTACAATCGCAGAATCATATAGTTCGATTAGTTTAATCGAAGTGCAATTCGTCCAGGATGAATCCTAGGATGACCAAAATCATCTCTGATCTTCGTACAGTACGATCCAGTTCGTACAGTACGATCCAAATATCAAAATTATGCAAATTTGATTGACTAATCACAGGATTAAATATGGTAATGTTTTAAACATCATATAGTATGATTAAGATCGTATAGTACGAATAGAATAATTTTCAAATTCAAATTTTTGCCAAATTTAATGTTCGACGGGGTTTTTAATTATACCAGTTCGTCCAATATAATGTGGTGTTTGTACTGTACGATTAGTTATATTTCAAAAGAATTTTTTTTAGAAAAATAAAATATTTTAATTAATTTCTGTAACACCAGATCATACAGTATATTGTACAGAAAAATTAAAATATTTAGCATTAAATTTTCTCCCCTTGTGTGTGTGTGCACGGTCACCAGGCTATCATGCACCTTTACAGGACTTGACTCAAGAAGTTAAAATAAATAAATAAAAATTACATTCTCTTGCAACATAACCTATTCTACCCAGTCTTGAGCCCTGAATCTTCAAAGATTGGTGCCTGTTGTACCTGAAATGTTAGTCAACACACTAACATGTATACCCAACAAATATTAGGAGAAATAAGGAGGCACTCAATAATATTGTCATCATCAAAATCATATACTCAGGAGCCCGAGTTGTAACAGGTATTCCTCTCACTAGGTCTTTTTTGGGTGATTTTCCTAAGGCATTTTATACTTGCATGATACAATCTTCTATGCCACAGCCAGGATTCATCAGCAATTATTTTTAAGTAAATTAAAGCAGCACATTCAATGTTATTTAAATCAAATATGTAGATATTATTGATCCTTTTCCCTACAAAATAATGTTATCATTTAAGCTTATAGTATAGCTGGTTGATAGAAATTTTATGCTGAAGTCTTTATCACAGACCTAATTGATGCTGAGTAGATTGTGTTTCAAGCCATCTACAAGTAAACATTTTCAATGATAAAACTTTTTGAATTTTCAATTATACGTGAGCCCACCACTCTCCTGGTGGTGTTATCTCTAAGTGTTACCATTCCCCCTACCTTGGCCTCCAGCAAAATGAATTATTTTACACCACCAGTCATTTACCTTGAATATCCGCTGTCTAGGTACTGCATGATCTCATGAGGCCTTTTGTGAGAGCACCCCTAAAAATTATCAGATGTTAGATTTGGAACCCAAATAGGTTTGGGTCCCATCTTATGGAAAGAGGAGTTTGATGCATGCATGCTATGCTGTGAATTTTATAATTTTGGTCCCACACTAAATGTGTTCTACGGTGAATTATGCAAGTGTGGGAGATATGTCCTAACATACCACACAAAAAATATCTAACACCAAGAAAATGGTTTACTAATCTATTTAGGTTATAGTGCCTCTTCCTAGGTTCGAATGATGTATACTTTGTTGAAGTTTTATGAAACTCTTCCAATGCATGTAGTTTTTATATTTTCCTTGCAGGCAGTTAATTCAGATTCTAAAAACTTATTTGTTGTTTCAAGAATTGAATTTTTTATTTTTAATGCATGCTCCCTACTATCTAAATAAAATGCAAGAGTATCTAAGTACTTGTATTATTTTTCTAATTCAATATGTAATATTTTCAAGGAATCATGCTCAGTAGTTAAATCATGATGATTTTTGCTCAAAGAATCAAATTCATCTTGTAAAGCCATGTGATTGCTATATAGAGTGGAATGATCTTTCCTTTGAATTTCATGCTCTTTCTATAGGTTTAAAAAATTAGCTTTGAGGCTAGCATGTAATTTCTTAAGCTTCCTACATGATAAATGAATTTATTCAGAAACTTCAAATAATTGTTCATAGGTAAGCTCACATACCTCTTCTTAATCAGAGTGGTCAAGATGATCATCAGTCATTTAACACAGGTTTGTAACCTCTTCTTCTGCTTTAGTTTCAGAAGAGTCTGATGCTGAGTCTGCCTAAAAGCCTTTTGGATCTTTTTCTTCTTGAACTTAGATTTTTCTTCACGCTTCTCCTTTCTTGAGTGAGCTTTAAGAGTTGGGCAATGAGACTTCAAATGCCTTGGCTTCCTGCATTCAAAATAAATATCATCTAAAAAAACTTTAGAAATTTTATTATTATTCTTACTTTCTTCTATTCCTGGTGAAGCTTTCACTTTTTCCTTAAGAAGCTCTTGAATTGCCTAGTAATTAAAGAAATTTTATCATTGTCAGAACCATAAGAATCAGTGTCAGAATCATTAGCCTTTAAGGCTACAATTTCTCCTTTTTCTTCTCACCTGCATCAAGTTGCCTTTGGTTCACTCTTTGCTCCTGAGCAATGAGTGATCCAAATAAGTTATCAATTGAATAATATTTAGATCCTTAGATTTTGTAATGACAATAATTTTTACATCAAAGGGAGAAGGTAAACATCGTAAAATCTTGTTCACTTTTTTAAAATTTGTAAGCTCTCTTCCTAAGGCATGCAAAGAAGTAACAATCTATGTAAACCTAGTATACATTTCAGATGTTGATGCACTAGGTTTCATGTCAAAGAGTACATAATCATGAAGTAAAATGTTCAGCCTAAATTGTTTAACTTTAGTTGTTCCTTCATAAGTTATGCATAATCTATCCCAAATTTCTTTGCTAGAAGAAAAAGTGGAAACACGCATATAATCTTCAAATTTTAAGGCACAAAAAAATAGTTCAAACATTTAGCAATAAGTTGAGCTAGATCTTTATCATTAGTAGTCCACTCAGCAAAAGGTATTTTAGTTTTAACATCATTTACTAATCTAAAAGGTGTAGAATAACCATTCTGAACAAGCATCCACATGCGATAATCAATTGATTATAAAAAGATGGACATGCAAGTTTTACAAAAATCAAAAGAAATATTATCAAATAAAAGTTGTCGTGTGATTAAATAGCCTTTCGCAATGTTATGATTTCCAAAGTTAGCCATTGATCGAAATTCAAAATTTTTCAAAACATTAATTTATGAATCCCGCCCTGATACCACTTGAAAGTTTGTGAGGGTGGTTAAAACCTAAAGAACTAGTTCCGAGGCTAACCAAGAGGGGGGGGGGGTGAATTAGTTATTTACAAATTTCTTTAACAAAATGGGAAATTAAAAATATTTTTAAAATCTTTTTGAATATTTTAAAATAAATAACTTGAGCGAAAGTAGATAATAAAATTAGAGTTTTCAACCACATATTAAATCATAAAAAAATTTAAAAATTTAAGTATAGAAAAATAATCAGAAAGAACACACCAGATTTACAGTGGGTCGGTCAACTTAACCTACGCCCACTCCTTGGAGACTCCCTCACCAAGTATTGCACTAAACAGAAGTGACTCTCATTTTGCTCCCACAACAAGGAAAAGAAGCCCTTACAAAATCTTTCCACCGACCCGGTCAGGCAGAGAACCTTGAATCCTTTTACTCCCTCCTAGAGTAGGTAGAGAACCTAGAAATCCTTTTTCACCCTTCTAGTGAAGGCAGAGAACCTGGGAATCTTTTTACTCTCTCCTAGAGTAGGCAAAGAATCTTAGAATCCTTTTTAACCCTCTTGGTGAAGGCAGAGAACCTGGATCTGATTTTGATGAAGACCTCCCTCAGAGCCACCAAGAAACTAGGATGGTAGCTTGAAGAAGATGATGAACACCTTGCTTAGAGTGACCTTTATGAATCCTTCACAACTCCCCCTCATAAGGATCTCTCTCTGAAGCTCTCCCTCTTCCCAAAGCTCTCCTTTAGATCTCCTCTCAAGCAAAAGATTGTCTAAAGCGACAATGAGAGAGTTTAAATAGGGAGCCTTCATAAGGAGCCCTAGTTTCAATTATGTTCTTCTAATCATCTAGGATGATCTATAGATAATCTTATACATTAGTAAAAAATAGGCATTTTAGCCTAGACGAATAAAACTGCCCTGGATGATTAGTTCAACAAGAATAGGAATATCATCCTCAACGATTAAATTATCTTCTTGGATGATTAGTTTAAATCTTCTGAACATCATCCAATATGATGCCCGGTGATGCCTGATCATCCCAAGCATTTCTCTTTCGTCTAGGATTAAAGTGGTCTATTATCCTGGATGATTAGTTGAAAAATACTATAGTTCACCCTGTATGAGGTGACAATCCCTTATCATCCCAGCATACTCTCTATCGTCCAGGATGATCGTCACTGATCATCCTGTATGATCATATCAAATTAAGATTTACCATAATTATTCCCTTAATCATAGGATTAATTTAGGCATGGTTATTTTGAATCATCCAGGATAATGCACATCATCTTGTACGATTAATACAAAATTTGAAAATTAAAATATTGCATAAACTATGATTGGAAGCTATTTTTATAATATGAACTAATTATCCTGGATTATAAGGATCATCCAGTATGATTAGTTTAATCACTCTTAATCAACTGGGATGCCCTAATTAGGTCTTCTATTTTTAACTGATTGTTTAAGACGATTTAGATCATCTTGTATGATTAGGTCAAAAAATTGAGAATTCTCTAACTCAACAAATTTCTCCCCTCAAGTGTGTTTGCAAGGTTACTTAGCTTGGGATTCACCAGATATATGACTTGGCTCAAGAGAAGTAAAAAGTACACTAAATTTGATAACCACTTCTTAGCTATGCAGACTTTAGATATAGCCTCTGTCATAATCGATAGTAATCTCTCTCCTACCACGGTGACTCACTTGCGACATAATAGCAATATAACCCAAAAAAAAATATAAGCCCAAGGTTAAAAACTCATCTTCCTACTCCAAAAATTAATATTTGCCTAAGGTTTTCCTCTTGGAACGTGAGGGGATTTTATGGAATGGATCATGTTCTCCTTTGCAAGGACATGATCCATTCCTTGAATTTTTTTTTTGTATTTTAGAAGCTAATGGTTTTATAAATCATGCCACCTTTTTGATGATGAAGGTAGCCATCATAACATTTCTCTTTCCAAGCCTAGGAAAATTTGGCTAAAATGGAATGTAAAGAAAATATTTTTTCACCCCATTCTCACCCACAATCAGCTTAATGCATATAGAAAGATATAGTATGCAATAATCAAACATTTCTCCTTTTTGTGGCCTATGATACAAACTCTCCTTCTGAAAGAGCTGATCTCTTGCCCACTATTAAGGATATAGGCTCTCAATCTAACCTACCTTCAGTGGTGTTAGGTGATTCTAATTGCTACAAATTTAATTATGAGAAGTTTGGTGAGAATGCCTTGACAAATAGTAAAATGTCTAAGCTTAAGAAGATGATTTTTAAAACTGGAATTAAAGACCTTTCCTCTGTGTGCCTTAAGTATTCTTAGTTCAATGACATATGAAATAATGTTATTCATATCAAATTGGATTAAGTTCTTGTGAAGGATGCTTAGCTGGATTTGTTCCCTTTATATTTCTATAAATTGGATAGCATAGATGTTATGATCATTCTCCTTTAATCATTTTTCTTGATCACCTCACTAAGAAGAATCCAAGTTTCTTTTCAAAAACTATTAGGTTAAGCTCCATGCCTTCTGTGGCCCTCTCCACTCTATTTTCAGTATAAGATCTAAGGGAGACCTCATTACCTCTCTATCCAATAAGCTTCATTAATGAAAAGATGATATTAAATCCACTAATTTGATATCGTCCCTTTCATTTCATCTAACATTGTTGAGCTTGAGTTAAAGTAAACCACTTCTTTTTTATGCAAGTAGCTCATGTAAGAAAACTTTTTGCGATGATGAATTTTTTTTATGCTCTTGTGTTTTCTCTAGAAATAGGTGTGGCTTTGATCAAGTTTCTTGTTTTTTAAATTTGTTTGGCTCAACTCTCTGAGGATTCCTCCAAGAAAGCTTTTATAAGACCCAAAATATTAATGTATATAAAATGAAAATTTATTTAATTATAATCTAAAATGTATATTTAAAGTTAATGTTAACCTGTTGTTAAAATTGTATAAACAATTAAGTTATTGTTTAAGAAACATGATAAGTATTAATAGTTATCTCAAGTAACATATTTTATTTAAATTAGATAATTATTTAATGCATGAATTAATTCTTTCAAAGGGTGTGTTGGATGGCAGTTAAGTAGTGGGCCTCACATCCCATCAGCTTTCATGTATGCAACTAAACAAAAGAGTGTGCGCGATTGTGTGGATAACCATGGGATAGAAACAGCAGCTTCCAATAGAAGAAATTGGGTGTGAGACTATAACATTGTTTGTCATAGTGCCTGGAATCATTGTAGCAATGTTTGACATGGTGCTTTGAAGGAGATATCGCATATAGCATCAGAGCAGAAATTCTTATAGCTGTTCGGCACAGTGCTTTGAGAGTTTGGCATAGTGGAATTTTTGCATATAGGTAGCATAGTGAAGGAGGGACTGGAGAATAATTCGGCACAGTATTTTGAGAGTTCGACACACTAAGGCTTGGGTGAAGTGGAGCAAAGGCAGTAGGCTGAGAAAATTTTAGAAGTTATTATTTTGCTTAATAATCGAATTTGGTTAATATTAAAGTTGTTGTGTTAAGTGTAAAATCTTTATCTAGTAAAGAAAATAACACAAATGAAGAGGAAAGTTTAAGAAAGAGGAAATCAAGGTAAGCAATTTTAGTATATGCATAGTTGTCTTATGGATTTTTAAATAGTAGTGAAAAAATTTAAACAGGTTATATCTAATTTTGTCATAGATATCATGGGTTATGAGGTAAATGATTATGTTAGTTAAAATTTTATTGTATGCAATTTACTTGAATTATAAATTATAGGAATCATAGAATTGGATAGGTGATTATAGGTAACTTATAAGTGTAAAAGAGTAAGAAATAGGGGATTGGAGGAGACAACTTATTATGTAAATTTAGTTTATAAATACAAGAATTATTAATTCTAGATATATTTATAATATCATTTGAATAGTTTGAGATAATAAATGTATTATGAATATTCCAATAGTAAACATGAGAATACAGTAAAGTATTCATGTATAAGCAACCTCATATCCATACAAATAATTGAAGTTTCAAATATGAACATGCATGATTGTTTAAATCTTTTCTTAGTTAGTAAGATTTTAAAAGGAAGTTCAATTCTTTAGGTATTGCATATAAATTCACTTCATGCAACAGATATATAGTTATAAGAAATTAGGGAATATATACAACCATAATAAGCATGTATGAGTTATGAATATTTGATGTGTAGTGAATATCAATTTAAAGTATAGTTTGACTATAAAATGATGTATAATTTATAATTCTAAGTGGGGGTTCTACCTGTAGTTACACAAATCACTCTTATAATTCTAGGTAATATTACAAATATAGAGACAAATGACCCTATTAGTGCAGAAGTGGATAAGCATCTAAAGCTCTTCCAGAGTCTAAAACCACCATTATTTAAAGGTGGAGTTTGATGCCAAAGTGCTAAAGATTAGATTATTAGGATTGAGAAAATTTTTAATGGAATGAGATGTCCTGAGAACTGACATGTGTCCCTGGCATTTTTTATGTTTGAAGGTGAAGCAAAAAGGTGGTGGAGGTGACAACATCAGGAAAAAATTAAAGGTAGATCAGAGGATCAAATTACTAAGGAGGAATTTGAATAAGTCTTTAGAGAGTGATATGTTTCTCCATCAACAAGACAGGTAATGCAGGAAACCTTTGTAAACCTAAAGCAAGGAGCAAAGACTGTTATTCAGTATGAAGCATACTTTACATCTCTATTAAGGTATGCTCCCCAGCTTATATGCACTCCAACTTAAAATTTTATAGATTTTTGAAGGGTCTGAGGGATTCATTGAGAAAACCTTTAATTCCTCTTCACATAAAGAAATTTTTTGAACTAGTTAAAAGTGTTAGACTATTAAAGAATGCTATAGAAGTGGTCAAACATAAATAGGTGAATGATAGTAGAAAGAGACAAAGTGATTATAGAACTGCATCATCAAAAAGAAAGAAATTTTATTAGAGTAAACAACAGTAGCCTATAAGGTTACTTGGAGTACCAGTTTGTGAATATTGTGGAAAGTGTCATCCAGGAAATGTCTGATGGACTCAAGAAAATATTATCTATGTGGGGAATCAGGACATATCAAGAGAAAATGCTCAAAGAATGTTCAAGGAGGTAGAGAATATAAAGACATTTAGAGGACAAATCAGTACAGAGGTGCAAGGCCACAAGTAAATTAACCTACTTTGAAGATAAAAGGAGAAGCCTCAGGTAAAGCAGTTAGATCAGCACCAGCTCGAGTAGTTGCCTTAACTTCTCAAGAGGCCTAGGATTCTTCTTGTAAGACCCAAAAATTATCAGGCATGCAAAAGTTTGAATTAATTAAAGTTATTTTAAAATTTAATTTATACTAATGATAAATTACTATTAAAAATTAAATTTAATATATTACATTACAATTAGTTAAGTAATTATTTAAAATTAAATTAGTATAAGATTTAGATTATGATAAATTAGTAGTTATTCTTGAAGGGAAGTTATCTTTGGCAAACTAGCAATTAGCATGGGCCTTCCTTGTCCTTATCTGCTGCAAGCCAACATAGCAATTATGTAGGTGAAAGAGTAGTGCATATTTCAATATAATGCACAGAAAAGTTGTAGCAATTTTTGAAAGAGAAGTTCTGAGGGTTGTGGGAATTTGGTAGTTCAGAAGAACCCTATAGCAGATTTAAGTGAAGGCATAGTGTAGGAATCACTATGGCTTTGTTCGGCACAATGATTGGAAGCATAGTAGCAGAGTTCGGCTGAGGGAGTAGGCGCTACTTAGAAGAGAAAATTTTGGCAAAGTGCTTGAGGGAGTTCGACTGTGCAGGGATTCTTAATGAAGGAATATTAAGAGAGAAAGTTTAAAGTTAAAGGGGGATTCTTTGGATCTATGCAAAGGGGAGGTTACGAGGTAAAGTATAATACTAGTATAAATGAATTTTTATGCAAACTTATTTGAATAATTAATTATGGAAACTAGAGAGAATTACATATAATTTGTGTAGGTTACTTACAATTGAAGAAGAGTGCGTGGTGGAGAAATTGAAGATACGAATCTTCAGTGAGGTAAGTAATGCTATTATATTACAAATATAATGATTTTAATTTATAAGCATTGAGGTTAATTTTGAATGCATTAAAGTAAAATAGTATTAAATTTGTTTAATGTATAGAAAGGATTTTTCCATCCATGTTTCCAAGTATGAACAACCATGTATATAATTTAAACATGTGAGCTTAAAATAAGGTTTAGTATGTTAATCTAAATGTTTTCCTACTTCATACTGTTTTGGAAAGATGTTCATTTCCTTGCATATTGTATACATATTATTTGTATAAAGTTATAATAGGAATGATTATGAAAGCATGCTTCAAAATAAGTATGACTTATGAACATGGAAAGTTTATACAATATCAATTTAAAATAAAGTTTGACTATAAAGGATGTATGAATTACAAGTGTAGGTGGGACAAAAGGGTTTCCCATTCATTAGACTATATTATAAATGTGGCAAAAGGGACTATAGAAAATATGATATCTGCATAGTAGGTGGGGCAAAAGGGACACCTGAAGAGGCAAAAGGGGCCTCTATGTAATTCAGTGGCGATAATACCAAATTTACTTGGGCTCCATTAAATAGTTTTTATAAAAGGATAGCCAAATCTTTTAATGATTAAATTGATATTCAATATATATTTCAGAGAAGGTAAAAGTTAATGCCTAATAAGATTTTGTGATATTTCTCAAGTTGTTTAATTTTTATTTTTGTTTTTACAGTTGTGAAATTTTATAACCATGTAAATTAACTATTATTATTAATTTGCAAAGCTTATTGAGCATCATAACTCAATAGTACTTTCCATATTGGCTATTGTTACAGAAAAAGAAAAGAGAAAGTCAAAGTAGAATAAGTGGAAAGTTCTTCTATTTTAGATGCTAGGGTTTATTTTGTTTATGAGTCCACAATGGGGATATGTAGACAGTTCAGTAATGTATTAGTTTGAATTTCATTAGTGGCTATGTAAGTATGTTTTTGTTGAAGTTTTAAGTTATTAGATTCTTCAGTTGATGTATCAAATGAAATTTTATTGGATGTTTTATATGAATTTCAAAATAAGGAATTGTATCAGATGTTTAATAAGGAAAATGTTATGTTATGCATGTTACACTCTACAGTACTGTTAAGGATTGTTGCGGGGTAATACACTTATGAGGTGATGATAAGTACTTTAAATAAAAATTATGGAATATATACAACCATAATAAGTATATATGAATTATAAATATGTGAAGTGTAATGAATATCAATTTAAAATAATATTTGACTATAAAATGATGTATAATTTATAATTGCAGGTGGGGAAAAAGGATTCTCATGTATGACACTGCATTGTAAGTGGTAAAAGGGACCTCAGAGATATAATAATTACATAGCAGGTGGGGAAAAATGGACCTCTAAAGAGGCAAAAGGGACAACTATGTTATTTAATGGCGATAATGCTAGGCTTATCTGAGTTCCACTCAGTATAGTCAAATCTTTATAGTACTAATATTGATATTCAGCATAAACTTAAAGAGAAGTAAAGGTTAAATCTAAACATCATTTTATGATATTTTATAAATAAATAATGTTAAGTTTGTTTAATTTATGATTTCAATAATATGAATTTAATTATATAATTTAACTACTATTTGATTTGCAAAACTTATTGAGCCTCATAACTCACCAGTTCTTTTCATACTGGGTATTGTTACAGGAAAAAAAAATGAAAAGGTCATTGTAGAGTAGTTTGCAAGTTATTTCATCTTATATGCTTGTGTTTAACTTTATTTGTGAATCTACAATTAAGGTATGTAGACAGTTCAGTGGTGTAATATTTGTGATTTTATTAGTGGCTATGTAAGTATTTGTTTAATGTAATTGGAGTTATAAATGCTTCTGTTTATGTAATTAATGTAATGTTTTAAATGTTTTGTATAAATTTCCAAATAACAAAAATATCGTATATTTAGAATGAAATTGTTATGTTTATGTTATATTTATGTGTGACACTTTATAATACTGAAAAAGCATATTGTGGGGTGTTACAACTTTATATTTTAAAAAAAACATATAATCACTTTTTATGATGAAGATTTACATCTAAGAATATTAGAACACAATTGCCCTGTTTACATAGTAGTGGATGTTGATAAATTTAAAATTAACAGAGTGCTAATTGAAAAAGGTGCATTAATCAACATAATGAGGTTAAGTATATTGGCACACCTTAATATTTATATGTAGAAATTAAGTTTTGATAAAATGTTGTGTGGCTTCAAATAGAAGGGTGAAAGGGCCTTAGGTGTCATTACTCTTTCACTTTTGATAAGGAACATGAGAACTTTAGTTAAATTTTAATAATTTAATTTTAAAACTTTATTTAAAGCACTTATTGGTCTACCTTAACTTTATGAATATAAAATGGTTTTTGCCTCTCTATATTAACACGTAAAATATAAATGTTATCATGTAAAACTTTATATAAAGAAAGCTCTACAAGCATTTGATATACATGAAGTTAGGATATACAAAGCATTTGATATACATGAATTCAGGATATACGAAGATGAAGTCATGAAGCTCTAAAAAGGTAAGTAGTGTTTTCTAAATTTATCACATCAACTAAAACATAGGTCAAATCTAGTGTCTCAAAAGCTAAGTCCTCACCTATTAAATATCACTAAAAGGAGAACTTAAATAAAAGATAATATAATGTCCTTTTCTCTCCTCCAATGTTGTGAGGAGATAGGATGGCTCAACATGGCCATAATAGAGATATTGGTAGAGGAGTCAATGGTCAAGATATGTTTCATGATAGAGGCCAGGATGAGTGAAGGACGAGAGACATCAAAACCCCATGTCCATCATGTGCTCAAGGAAGACCTATTATACATATAAGCTTATGGTTCAATTCAAAAGATGAGCCAAATTTAATGCGTATTTCAACAAAGGTAATAAAAAAGTCAAAACAAGTCAATGTTGTAGCTTAAAATTTATAATTATTGAAAATTCTATTTGGAACATTAAAAAAGATTTTATATTTAATGATGATGGCTATCAAAAAACAAAGAATGTGTTTGAGTTTACTACATATGAAAAATTAAATCAATATGAAGAAACATTGACCACATTGATAAAAATTGCAATGGAGGATTTAAATTTAAATGTAGCGCAAAAATTGGGAGTAGTGAAAAAATGTCTTTTACAATGTACTCCATCCTCAACTTCAGAAGTTAGTGTAAATTTTGAGGTTCTTTCTATTAATGAAATCATAGAAGCCCCTTTTGATTGGTATCTCATATGTATTAAAATTTAAATAAAATATGTTTAATTCTTACGTGGCCTAAGCAAAGTACTATCTAGAAAATTTTTGGAACTTAAAAATAAAAGAAAGAAATTTAATTAAGGTGTCAGCTTTGGTGTTATTGGACTAGTAGATGATACTTAATATAGTATAGTTATCACCAATAATCTAGAGATTTATAGAATCTTTGTGTGAACCTACTGAATTTGAAAAAGAATCTCAATTTTATTCACTCGCCCTTTTAACCACTCGCCTTTCAAAGGCTCAAGTAAATTGGGGAACTAAATGTATACTCATGATTTACATATCAGTTGTTTTGACATATAACTACTAGGTTGTGATGGGGACATTCCCTCTTAGGACCAGATCCATCAAAGGACTTGCCCGGGACCAGCAAAGGAACTCACTTAAGAAGAACGATGGGTGTCACTTTCCCACATCTGCCTAGGAGCTCACCCTATGTTGGGAAACCATGAAAGTTCCTTGATAAGCAAATAGATTGTTAATCATCTCAATTAGATCCTCCGTTTGAGCTTGTCAAACTGAACTATAGGAGTACACCCACCTCGGAGACTAAGCACTCCATTTTTGCCACTAATATCAAGCTTAGACTTTTTATCCCACTGAACACTTCTATTTGACGACAAGACAACCTTGAGCCTCCTACTATAGTCGCCAATTTGATCAAAAGATTCACTACCTATGGGTTCATTTCCTCTCAGGTCTTGCCCATAGACTCTTCTTATATATACTCGCCACTCTAGAGCTTGCTTGAAAATAGATAACTCACTCGACTATTAACTTCACCCTCCTATAGTCAATTAGGAGGTAATATGTGTTTTAGATTAGCATGTATCGTTATACAAGTAATCTATATAACCTATATTTTTACTTTTCTCAGTATAACCTTTACTGTAACCCTCAAAATCATAAAAATGAAGGTCGATGAGGAACAATATAGTACTTTTACCTCTTATTAGGCTTCTTGAGTCTCATTTCTAATATTATTCTTGAATTGAGATAGTGGAGATTCTATTTGATTTCTCTTATCCTCTCTATTCTGTCCGCTCTCTCTACTCTCTATTCTCACCAATAGGTTCTTATCTCACCGAGTAGATCTTCTAGTAAAGTCGGGTATCATCCACTAAAGATATTTGGTTTCAACAATATCATTTTATAATAAACAATATATGACTTTTGTTAAATTTTATAAGTCTATATCATTAAGCACAATATTATCATTTGCATTTAATAGATATAGCACATAAGTAATTTGCAATAATGAAAGTAAATCCATTTAGAAGAAGTAATACCATTGTCATAATTTAGTAACACGAGTATTCACCCTTATTTAAATAACTTTTTTCCTTTTGTCATTGCTCTAACTTCAATAATCTCAAATCAAATTAAAATTTGAAATAATTATTCATTAATTTATTTTTATTAATTGAATAGATCTTTTCTTTTATTAATATTGAAAATCCATTAATCTATTGCTTAACATCTATTTATGACTAAACTGTTAAATTTTTAAGTTCACATAGAAACTAAGAATATATATATATATATATATATATATATAATAAAAAATCTCTTTCTCCCTATGCATATAAAATTTCACTAATCATTTTAAGATATATAAAATATAATTAGTACTATTTTCTTACATAATTTTTTTGTTATGATATTTTAAATTTATTAAAATAAAGCTTCATCTTTTTAATATATATATATATATACATACATAAGTATATATATATATATATATATAATCTATCATTTAAATACATCATAATTAAATAATTTCATATATTTAACTATACAAATTTACTCATTATTTTATTTAAATTTACATCTTATTATCATTATAAAATTTCCTAATCTAAATAATGAACTTATTTTATATTTTTCTTCTTCTTAAAATTTTTATATTAATATCTAAAAATATAAACTTAAAATAAATAACCCTAAAATCAATTAATAAATTTACAAATTTAAAAAAATACTAAATAATTTTCTTATAAAAACAAACCTCTTCTCATCCTGACATCTCTATCTCACTATTATTGTGCGTGTGGCTCTTGTCTGTCGATCTCAGGTGTGACTTTGCCATTGACTTCTCATGTTGCTTCGTTGGTGACCCTCTTCCTCTATATCTCATAGGTTCCCTCTCGCTCGCTCTCCCTCTTTCTCTCTCGATTTAAAGGGTTGAACCCTCTCTTTTGCTTCTTGAAACTCTAAATGATGGAACAATCCCCTTCGTCTTCCTTGCTACATCAAGAAATGGAATCAAGGATCTCTTTTCTCCTTCATCCTCCTCAGCTTCATGCAACAAAATCAACTTCATCTCCCTGTGCACTTCTTCATTTTCCTCACACCTCCCTCTTTTACTTCAATGACTACAAGCGATAGGAGCAGGTTCGAGATATTACACATAAAACACTCAAAGTTCTTCAAGTAACCTTCTTGTTGATGCCTGGAAGGTTGCAAGAATGGAAAAAATAATACATTGTAGAATACTTGTAAGAATTTATCCGTGACCAATCCAAGAATTTTGAAAATAAATTTAGCTTTTCTAACTTTGATATAGAAGCTAAAAATTCAATCTAAGTTTTTATTTTCTACAAGAATAGAGAAAAAAAAGAGTTAGATCTAAAGAAAAAATGACAAATCAAATAGGAACATTCAGCATAAATAAAGCTTTTCAAAATCAAGAGAGTGAAATTCTGACTATTTGTGCTACAATCTAGAAATCCAAAAGATGGTCAAGTCTCCTTTTCAACTATACAATTATTATGATTTCATCTTATATCCTGTTGTTGATCATTCAAATTTGCATAGGGACAAAAAAGAAATAAGAAAAACTGGAAATTGGCAATTTTTGTTATATAATTGTCTTCCTCACTGAAAATTTACTTATTCACTTCAGTGTAAATCAATGAATTATTATTGTTCATCCAAAAATTTCATTTCTCTTTAAAACCACCAAAGAAGGATATCACAATCTAAGCATTGATGGTGGCGCAAATCTGCACTTCACTTTGAACATGTGCCTCAGAAATTTAAATAATTTGAATTAAAACTTGCTAAAAAATTGATTTCTTGTGAAGGGATTTTAGATCACTGATGTGATCAATTAGTGGATGTGATGGACTCTTCTAATATAATTAGAAGTGTTACAATTAATTTTAACAAAGGAGTTTCTTTGAACTTGGATGAAATTTGAAGGTAAGTCACAAGCTTTATAGTATGTTCAAAAAATGCAAATTCATCTTCAATGAATTCAATAATCCTCTACAGATGTCCAAATTTAGAAAATTTGGGCATGATTTGAATGGAATGTTGTCTAGTTTATTAGTTTGGTAAGAATTGAATATATTTAAGTGGTCCAAATATGATTTGGAAGAGATATTGGTTAGTTCTATTAAGAATAGAGGAAAGTTAGGGATTTGATTATGGTTTTTTGTAGAAAGAGTCGAATTCAATAATTCCAATTGAAAATGGTTAATGAAATGTCATAAATTTGATATGGAAGTTTTGAGATTTTTTGTGAAGTTTTAGTATTTCTTTTGGGATTTTATATGTGACTGAAAATAATTATAGTTCAGAAACAATAAACATAAATAAGAATTATGAATGATGTGTTATTAAAAAATTTATTGGAATAGCCCCTAATAAATTCAGGGTTATTGAAGTATGGGACGTGGACTAATTATTTGGAGATTTTAGTGGAATTTTATGGAGTTTTTTTTGGTCAACTAAAAAGAGGAACATGACTACTCTAATATAGATGCATTTCTTGGTTGGGTCTAATAGGTAGGATTCGACTTAGAATTAGAGGTAGAAAATTGAATTTTATAAATTTTTATAAAAGATTGCACAGACCAAAATAAAATGATAAAGATTTGAAGTAAAAATGGTGCATAAAATTAAAACCTACTCACAAATGTAGGGAATCCAAGAAGATCACCCAACCCCCTTAGAATGATTGGCCACCAAGCCTTTTAGCCCTTTCAGAATTCTCTCTAAAATGTGTAAGCGCAATAATAATCATTTCATTTCAGTTCAAAAGGGTTTTTATTAAAATTGAATTCTAATGAAAAGATACATTTATTCATTCAAATTTAAAACAAGAGGGAAAGGGGAGAGGAAGGAGGGGCCAACCCCTCTTGCTCTATGCTTGGGCCCCACTTGGAAACTACCTAAACTACATCCATGTACACTCGTACTCTTGCATTGTTGGCACTTATTACGTTGAGAAAATTAGACATAATACAATCATTACTAACAAAGTAAAATATAATAATATGGAGTCCATATAACACTTCCAACATAAAAAAAATATAAAAATTACATAAATATATAAGACCAAAATCATAAAATATAAAAAATGTAGATTATCATTGTTAGTCCTCATGGATCTTTCATGGCTTGAACACATGTGCTTTTTCCTTTGCCCTAGTGATTGGACCACTTCCATGTGCCACATCACGATATTATCAAGATTTGAAGGATATGGGATATGTTGGGTTTGATTTTATTTATTTAAACTATAATAATAAAAGAAAATAACATATTAATAAAATTAAATTAACTTTCCTCATGTATTCTCATTTCTCACACATCTCAAAATTCATGTCGTAGTATAACACGCACGCAAATTTTGCATTTTGCCTTTGTACACAACCTACGTAATGTGGGTGTTCTTTCTTGATAATTTTTATGTTCTGGATGTGTTGGTGCTGTTTGTTTCATGAATAAGTAACGTTCAGGTGACTTTTGTGTGATGATATATAAATAGTTTGTCATTTTCATCACTTTTGATCGGAGTGCATACAAAAGTATTTTTTTGGGTTAGTTCGACATTTCGGGTGCATCGACACAATGCAATGTGCGATGTTTGGTGACTGTTGCATAATGTTTCATCCATAATCTATCATTTCATCATGTTTGAATGAATTTAATGTTATGAGTGTTTGATTGATAATATCGAAGCTCTTAACATTATTAGAAGGCTAGTTTTTAGAAGCAAAGTGCATAGTATATAGTAGTAACAAATTTGGTATAGAATTGAGAATTTATTACTTAAACTTAAAGAAAGCTAATTTGGGGATGATGATACAGTTCATTATGGAGGTAGTTGATCCAATGTTATCGAAGGATACTTATATATAGTTATGGTTCACTTCATCTGGAGGGGAATGATGATACACCTAATCAAGATCACATGATTTCATTGTCTTGGGTTATTAAGGTGGTCTAGTTAATAAGTGGAGGTAGTTAATCTAACTTTATTGAACGATCCTTTTTGGTAGCTATGATTTGCTTCATCCAGGGGAACGTTATAGACTTGGGATAGATGTTTGTCTAAAAATATATCCTTAATTCAACCTTAGCTGACAAAGGGCATTGTACCCTATCAAGTGCCTCCTATTTTCATTATTGCAGATTTTTTTTACCATTGGAGAACTTATAGGCTCTGACTATGATTGTAATTTAATGGTATCATTTTTTAATAGAATCACTTGATCAAAGGGCGATCACAACCATTTTGCTTCATTTATTGGAAAATCAACAATTATATGATATTGCATGCTCTTACTGGCGAGAGATTTTTTGAGAATGGATCATTACAATATAATTGAGAAGATGTTGGCTTTTTTCGAATGATGATATACCGGATTAAGATCACATAGTTTTATTGTTTCGAGTTATTATGGGGTCTATTTAATCAGTAGAAATAGTCAATCCATCTTTGTCAAAGGATCTTTATTTGTAGCCATGATTTGTTTCATGTAGAGGATCCTTTTAGACATGGGATAGATGTTTGTTTAAAGGGCTGCCCTTAAGTTGACCTTAGCTGATAAAGGGCTTTGTGCCCTATCAAGTGCATCATCTATTTCATTACTCAAGATTTTTTTTTCGATTGGAGAAGTTATAGGCTTTATCTGTGATTGTAATTTAATAGTGTCATTTTGCAACAAAATTACTTGATTGAAGGGCCACTGTGATAACCATTATTTTATTATCATTTAGGATAATCACCAATTATAGAACATTTGTCATGTTCTTACTTGTGAGGTTGCTTGAGAGTGAGTCCTCGCGATACAATCAATATGTCATTAACTCTTTGGTAGTATAAATTATTCTCAATTATTCACCTTGTTAAATGGTTGCAGTGGGTGGATAGATTTTGCTTGAAGTTTTAGTAGATTAATTTCACTTGACATGTTTTTGATTTTGTAAATATTGAATTTTCAATTGTTGTTAGAATTTTAAGCCCCAATTGATTAGCTTCATAATTTGAGGCATTTTGAAAGATATAATTAACTCTGGTTTGATTTTTTTTTAACGAAGCCATCATCAGGGTTTTCAAATATTTTTATTTCATTATTTTTTATCTTATTAACTTTATGAACTTATTTATAGAGGATTGGATTTTATTTGAGTTTATTTTATTTCTTGTTTATGAAACATTCTCAAACATTAAATTTGAACATTTATTATGCTTGTTAGAACATATATGGAGAAACATAATTTTATAAATTTTAACATAATTTAGAGGATGTGTATTTTTTAAAGCATTTACACTGTACATTTGCACGATCATCAATGCTAACATAGGACGTACATTCATGTTTTCATAATGAGTACAATTTATATCCATGCAACATTGTTGTGCCTCAAATTTAATTGTTTAATGTATTTAATTAGAGCATATTTATAGGAATTTTGACTTCAATAATTTAATTTTTTGTGTACACTTTTTGATGCATATTTATACTATTCGATGCTCATGCATGATGCACTTAAATATTTTTAGATGCATTTGCAGATTGCACTATTACATTTTTTAATGCACTTGCATATTTTTTGATGTACTTATAATGCACTTACATGCTTATTAGTGCATTTACATAATACTATTGCACCTTATTCAATACATATGCCTGCTTTTTGATGCACCTACATAATGCATTAACACACTTATAATGCATTAACACACTTATAGTAAACATTGTGAAAACCAGACCGGACAATGAATTGGAAGAAGAAGATGTTCACAGTTTGACCAGTCTAATAAAGATTGAATTGGATGACGTAATAAAAATAATAATATTAAAAAAATAAAATTAATATAATAATATTAAAAAAATAAAATTACTATAACAATTATGACATTATAATATTAAAAACTTTGTAATCCTAATAATTTTTAGACTAAAAAATAAATAAAATTCAAATATATATAATATATTACATAATTTTAAAGTTAAATATAAATATTTATTATGTTTATATTATATATTTAAATATAAATAATTACTAAATATAAATATAAATATAAATATCTCAAATCTTCAATTTTAATTCATATTAAATAGAAATTTAGTTTATATATAAATATATAAATTTAATATAAATGATTGCTAATTTATGTTATATATTTAGGTATAATTTTTATCTATAAATTATATAAAAATTTCACATTATAAAATTATATTTATAGAGTCATAAAATATTATTTATTTTAGATTTTGTTATTTTTCTTATTATCATTTAATTTCATATTTAGAGAGAATTTTTAGATCTTTAAAAATTATAAATAATTATTTTTTATTTAAATAGTTATAAATTTATAATTAATTGAAAATTTAAGCACTTTAAAAATTTTTATAATAATTTTTTATTTGAATATTCTATACAAAATTTTCTTAAAAAATTCATGTGGAAGCAAGCACAATGCACACATTATAGAAACTACTAGTTGTTTAGTCTCACATCATGTAGGAGCTTTATATGATGTTGTTTATATACCTTTTCTTATATTCATGGGTTAAGAGCCCACATGGGGTGATGGAATCATGTAGATATGATTAATTAATATTTAATACATAATACTATAAAATTTTTAAATTTATATTATTAAATAAATTATATTATATTTAAATTTATTTAATATTTAATAAAATATTTTATATTAAATTAAATTATTTAAATATATTATGAATTGAATTGACTGGTTCATAAGAACCGGGATCGGTTCAATGGTCGGTTGGTTGAATCGGTAGTTCAAACTGATTCTCACTGGTTTGATGCTTGATCAAATTTTTAGGAGGACTGAACCGGCCATAGTACCAATTCATGGTTGAACCGGTCCGATCCAATTTTCAAAACCATGCTTACAGTGCATTTGCACTATTGATGTGTTAGCATATTTTCTGATGTTTTACATAATGCACTTACACGCATCTGCATAGTGTAATTGTACATTTTTTAATATACTTTATTTGTTGCGTTTGCGTGCTTTCAAAGCGAAGGCATGCTTCTGTGAATTGCTACATGTTTCTCGAGGTAGTTGTGCACCCTTGCAAGATAGTGGCATGCTTTTGGAGCTATATGCATGCTTCTTAAGGTGGTGACATTCTTTTTAATGTGGCTTACGCTTCTTGAGGCATCACTTGTTAAATAATTATGTTTACGATACATATATTAGTTGAAATTAGTGTATGCCTTTTGTTTGTTTGCATGTGTGTTGTGGATCCAGTAGCATCAAAGATGTATAAGAATCTCTGAAGTATATTACGAGGTGATAATTTTATCTTATTATATTTGTATTTTATTTTAGGGGGATCTATTCTCCTCTTATAAATAGGAAGATTAGATAATTTTTATCATTCTAGTTTGAGTTCATAAAATTCTATGGTGTTCTGAGTGTTCAAGTGTAAAGGAGAGGTTTTGTTTGTGCTTGTTAATGAGTTACATCATTTATTATAAGTGAGTTCATGTGTTTAGTTCATTGTTTAACATTCCATTCACAATTTACAATTTTATTCTTGTTTTATAACTTGTGCAATTTTATATCTTGTTCATGTTATTGCATTTATATCCCATAAATTATTATTTTTAAGTCACACCCCCCTATTAATATGAATTTCAACAATCTTTTGCACCTCTTTTTGTAGGGGATGCATTCAGATTACTAGGCATTCTCATAACATGTAAAAAAGACATACATGCTTGGTGTTGTGAGGCACCTTGGTCAAGGATCTTCAACCGCACCATGCTTGGAAAAATATATATAGACTCTCATGTGTCTCTAAAATAAATAACATAGAATTTTTGCACTGCATTGAAGCAATGCACATGCATATTCTTTTGCTTTTTTATGCTATGCTTGAACAAAATGCACTTGTACTTATTTTAAATGTTTTGCATTATACTTGTGTGTGTGTGGCGATGATGTGGTGAGGAAGAGATAGAGAGCGTAAAACCCAAGTTTTTTTTTCATTTTTTTCTTCCCTCCTTTAGTTTGGATTTTCTCTTTTTTTATGCATCTTTTTTTCCTTTTTCCTTTTACTCTTATTTGTTTTATGCTCTTTTGCTAAACTATTCCAGCAAACATCAATGAGCCTTGACATGCATGCCATCTCAATTATAGGATGATGAATATCACGGTCAATTTTTATAGTTGCATCATAATTGAAAACTTTGATCTTATTTACACGAATTGTAGCAAAAAATGCTTGTCCTGATCAAAGCAAGGAGCATATTAAATTTGATGAGTTTAGCAGATCTCCTTATCTAAGTTTTGCATGTCCAAATTCCATCTAAACCTACTTCATCTCCACCTTCTGCTCATGCCTAGTGGTTGAAATCCTATTAAAGCTTGTAAGGAAGGAATCATTAGGAATGTGAAGGAGAAGTGGCTATCTTCACAAGAGAAAACTGCAGAAGACATCAACAGGATAGGTATCATGTGTGGAAGAAAAGTTGATGATGAACTAAATTGTTTATGAAAAAAATAGCCTATAATATACACAAGTACAACTCACTCATTTTTTTATGGTTAGAGTGTGTTTCACAATTATTGGAATCAAATTTTAAATTCAAATCTGAAGTTGACCAAGCCAAAATTTAAATTAAATGACATGTTGACCATGCCAAAATTGTGATGCCCAGAATCTAATTTTGAAGAATTACTTTTTATCTTTTAATTTACACAACCAGAACTATTTAACTTCTTTTATCAATTTAAATAGTAGTAGAAATAAAATTATCAATCAAAACATAAATATATACATCTATTTTTATTTCCCAAAATTTATATATATTACTCAGGATCTATATAATCATACCATAACTGCTCTGTCATTAGTACAAAATAATTACAAGAGCAAAAAAAAGAAACAGAACCTAAGGAATTCTAGTCAATCTCACACTCCTGATCTTCTACCTTGACATGAAAATATTTAACCATATATAATGAGTTCACAAGCCTAGCAAGAAACTAAATCCTATAACTGAACTCAACACAAGGCCGAAAATCAATATGCTTGTCATTAATCAAATTATAACAGTATCATTCACATGATTATAGGACAATATAATAAAGAAATTGATAAATTAGTAGAGGTGTCAAATCACCAAAGAAATCATCATATAAATATTATAATCAATAAAGAAATCATATAAAACATCAAATCAAAATATTGATAAAGACTGTCAAAATCATGTTAATGCAGTAAAATCCTATAAAAATAATTATATGCATATATCAAATGCACAAAAATATCATGTCAGTGCCAACTCAGTGTTACTATCCTGTGCACATACTCAATATATATATCATGTGATCAACATATTAATAATAATAAATAGTAGTAACATCAACATTCAATGGTAGTGATTTAGTAGCATGCTTTCTAATAATCATATTAAATAAGTAAAAGTCCCAGCTATAGCAGTGTTTTTTTAGTATTAGTGTAAGTATCAATAACCCGGGGCTTGGTAAACAGAATCATCACTCTTTGCCCATCGGCACAATAATCATCTTCTTATAAATCTAAATTAGTATAATGTGAATAAGTAGAGGATAACACAAAACTACAATATTTAATGGAAAGCTCGTCAGCCATCCATCCTTACAGGTCAAACAGTCTCCAGCCAACGTTAGTTAATATCCAGTCTTTACTTGTTTTCTCCACACATATATTATTATCCACACTCATTTTTAATGCATTATAGTAAATAAAGCATAATTAGGCTTAATTTAAAAAGTGCCAAAAATGTTAAGCAACAAAAAATCCTATTGAGCAAAAAATTTATATTTTTCAAAATTTAACCAAATTATTAGAGATCATATAAAACAACATTATAAAGCTTTAATTGAACTAAAACACTATTTTTAGATGTCAAAAAAATTTTAAATATATAAAAATTACCTCATTTTCAAAATATACCCAAATTTTCATTATCCCAATCTCTATAATATATAAAAAGTTAATTGGTAAAAATTTGATCAATATAAAATTATCCTTATTTTCTAATAAAGGAAATACAAATTTGATCACACAATAACAACAATAACAACATCAAGCCTTTTTCCCACCACGTGGGGCCGGCTACATGAATCCTTTTTCTCCATTGTGTCCTATTGAAAGTCAAATTCTCGTTTAAATCTAGTAAAGAAAGATTATTTTTAATATTTCCTAACCAAGACTTTTTAGGTCTACCTCTACCTTTCTTAACATAAGTCAAATCTAATACCTCTACTTTCCTAACCAGGTCATGAGAAGGCCATCATTTTATTTGACCAAATCATTTTAGGCGACTCTCTCTAATCTTATCTTCCACTAGAGCTACACCAACCTTTTCACGTATATGCTCATTTCGTATCTTGTCTCTAAGGGTAAAGCCACTCATCCACCTAAGCATCCTCATCTTTACAACACTTAACTTAGTATTATGCTTCTCTTTTAATGGCCAAAATTTGGCACCATAAAGCATTGCAGGTCTCAGCACCATCTTATAAAAATTTTCCTTAAGTTTGAGGGGGACTTTTCTATCACATAACAAGCCCGATGCATTCCTCAACTTCAATAATCCAACTTGAACTCTGCTGATAATATCCCCTTTTATTTCACCTAGGATATCTAAAATGTGTACTCTTATTAATAACTTGATCGCCCAAAGTCACAATCCCCTCACTAGGTCTATTACTACTAAAATTACATTCCATATATTCAATTTTAGATCTACTCAAGAGAAAACCTTTAGACTCTCAGATTGGCCTCCATAATTGAAGTTTACCTTCAACTCCCTCTCTAGTCTTATCAACAAGAAGAATATCATCAGTAAAAAGCATACACCAGGTACATTCTCTTGCAAATGTCTAGTGAGAATTAAAAAAAATTCAAAAACACAACACTATTGAAATAGAAAAGGGTAAATGTTTCTTACATTGAGATGAGAAAATCTGCCAACAGTATCAACGAACGAAAATTGCTATACGACCTCCAAACCCTATGATTTTCTTTCTCTCTCATCTCTTCTCTTTCATTTTTTTTCTAAATCCTTCTCTAATGCCAAAACTGAATAGGGATAAAGATTTAAAAACCTTTTAGTGACTTTGGATATTTTGATTAAAATAATAAATAGTTATTATATAATTAATTTAATTAATTTTTTAATATAAAATTTAATGAAATTTTTTTTAGGCTTGAAAATTATAGAAAAATATCCATAAACAAATCATTTTACTTAGAAAATATTGGTGAAATTGATTTGCAAAACAAACATCTCACGGTCCCAAGATCCTCACTTATATTGATAGGTTTCAATTTCTTAAGAATTTTCATTAGTGCTAAAAAATTATGAAAAAATTCATGTAATTAAAATACTACAATGCCAATGCTATGGTTAAGATAGTTTATGATTTATACTTAAAATAACTTTAAAAAAATGGTAGAGTCAAAATATAGGCTATTAGAATCTACTCGCCTTGAAAAAATATCATCCCTGACATTTTTCTTAAGGATCCGGGCAAAAAATCAATATAAATCAAATTCATGAGATCAAAACTCAAATTAAATCAAAATCAAATCAAAACTTGTTGAAAAAACATAGTCATGCAGTTCATGCTATCACATGTCATTTAATTATGTATGCAAATTATTGCACATTAATCTACCCATTTTTCCTTACAATTAATTCCTATAGCTTTGGTAATAATTTGTTCTTCCAATAGCTTTGCTCTAATACCAATTATGATGCCTCATAATCAAATTTGGAAGAATTTATTTTTTAATCTTTTAATTTACACAATTAAAACTATCTAATTTCTTTTATCTATCTAAATATTAGCATAAATAAAATTATCGATCAAAACATTTATATATATATTTGTATTCAAAACATTTATATATACATCTCTAGAAAAAAAATTTGATAGAGTTAAAATATGGGCTATTATAAAAATGCTAAAGAGAATGAATCATATAATTAAGTAGAAATTAATTTGTGTGTCCATAGTAATCTTTATAGGTATCCTCAGTGGTAGAAGCCAAGTTATAGTAAGGATATTCCATCTTAAGAGCAAATGCCTTCACAAATTCACTAATGACTACAGTGAAATTTTTCAAAGGAGAAGGGGCCACTTGTTCACATCTATTTGAAAAACTCATCCTACACTCGATCAAGAAAAAGGTCCCTCGATCGAGAAAGTAAATCATCACTCATCCTATTCAAGCTCTTACAATTAGAGATCGTCAATCTCACAAAACTCATTTATAGGAAAGCATCTATCTCAGTGATCCATAACTCATTTAAGGCTCAAGAACTCATCATCCTTGCTCACACTTCAACTCTCTTTCATTAATAGGGCAATGTCGAGCCTCTAATATTACTCATCGACATCACAAGACAACTCTTAAAAACTATATGTCTACCTCCTCTCAAGACTTGCCGTCACTTAAGCTCACCCAATGGCAGGTCTTTGTTAGATTGTTGACTTCACCTTCCTGAGGGTGATCAAAAGACACCGCGTGTCCTAAGCTATCATGTAGCATTATACATACATTTGCATGTAGCCGACACTTTTTGCCTTTTTGTGTAGCCTTTCCTACTGCCTCTAAAACCTTAAAAATAATGGGGGATGAGGAATAGCTAGGCATTAGGATTTTGGACTCTTGTAGAGAGGTATAGACCTTTTTGGACCTTAAGTTTATTCTTGTATTCTTAGCTAAGATAATTAATATTTTACTAGTTCTTTACTCTTTACTCTCTTTCATCCACTCTCCCCTATTGTCCACTTTCATTAACAAGTCCCTTAGCTCACCAGGTGAATTTGCACATAGGGTATGGTATCATCCACTGAACAAATTCAGATTCAATGTCATCTTAGGTGTAGTAAGAGTGGATTAATGGCACAGACTAGAAGAAAAACTTTACATAGCAAGTGACCTCAACAAGAACCATCAAAGAATATGAAAATGTGGAATACATTGCTTACTAGGATTTGTAGAATATAAAAGAATAACTCTTGAAGACGATCATAGAAGCCATAGGCAACCATATAGCACGAGTCAAAGATAGTCCTGAAGGATCATTTAACTTAGCAATGATAGAGGTGGCATATCAAAAAGGATACTTTCCTCTACTTGCGGATCACACTCATGCCTGGACGTGTGATGAGGAGTATAGCCCATCAACTAGGTGAGCTAGGATTAGAGCTTATTAATACCTTTTTAAGGGTAGTTGCTGAAGCAGAATTGCCCCCTCTAATTCAATGCGCCTCACCTGGAGCTGTACCAAGGTGTGAATAAACCATTGATCATGTAGCCGCATTCAAGTTTATGACTTCCTTGTTGGATGTAAACGATACTCTTAAGTGTCATCTCTTATTTACAACCCACAAGGAATAAACACTCAGATGGTTCGCTCGCTTACCGGTAGGATTTATCACTTCATTTTTCAAATTCAAACAGATGTTTGTGATACAATTCACCATCACCCAAACCATAAATGAGTGCATAAACCCTATTGAAGATGAGACAAGAGCCTTGGGAATCATTGAGAAACTTTATTATGAGTTTCCAAAGATAAATGTTGAAAGTCAACAATTTAGAGGCTATGGTCGACTAAGCTGCCTTGACTCAATGATTAAGGGAGGGTCTTTTAAGATATGCATTTGGTTTATAGAAGTTGAATAATATTATCAAGCTGTTAGAACTTGCTAACAATCATATGAATGCCTAGGAATATAATTAGGTTGTCGAATCTTCCATGACTACTATGAGTTCACCTCTAGAAGAGAGCCCCATTGAGGAAAGGAAAGAGAAAGACTTCATCCCTAAGATAGGAGGGACATAAGTCCTAACAAACCTTATTAGGACTTGCTAACATTTATTTTATTAGTACATTTAATTTATTTTTATCTTCATTTATTTAATTAAATGCATGATGCTTTAATTGATTTATATAAGAGCTAATTGTTGGAATGCCAAAGTATTTAATTGTATTTATTTCTATATTTAAATACAATTAATTAATATATTTATATGTATAATATTTTTAATTTATATCTATCCGAGCAATTAATAACATAATTTATTAATTAATATTCATTCATTAATATCTCTTAAAATATCATAATTTTAATAATTCGTAATTAAAAAAATTAAATTTAAATATTAATTCATTATTTTAATTAAAGAATCTTTACACCTATACTATTTACCATTATAAAAGCGACTAGATTTTCCTTCAATATCAAATCCTGGCCTTTCATTTTATTTCATCAAATATAATCCTCACCCTTGATTATATTTATTATATATTATCACTCTACTAGGCTTATTTTTTTAAGCTAGATCGAGCTTGAGGGGCTCTTCTGCTATATGGCATTTCTGAGGCGATTTAGGGTTTTCTTCTCCATCCATGATCTTCTTCTGTTCTGTTTGATTTCTTTTCATTTCTAGCTTTCTTTCGTGGTTTTTGTTATTTGCTTTGTTTCTTTGTTTCCCTTTTTTTTATTTTGTGTTGGCTCCTTATCGAGATTTGGGTTTTGCATTTTTCGGGAGATGACGACCCCGTCATCATCTATCCCTCCTCCAACTATGCTTCTAATCGATAAATCCCGCTCGTTTAAGGAAGTTTTAGCTGGCTCATCCTCTTCTTTTACCAATATTCCCTTTGTTCAATCTTCTTTCAAAGGATGTCATGCACTTTTGCTTGAAGATTCTGTTGTTTCAAGGCTGGCTGCTCCATTTGCGCTCACTCTTGTGGGGAAGTTCATGCTTAAGCAGCCTAACCTAGATGTCATCTACAAGTTTTTTTGAATCTTAAATTATCTGGTTCGTTTCAAGTGGGTCTGTTGGATTCTACACATATAGCAATTCAACAGAGTAATGATTTGGACTATAGTCGTATTTTTTCTAGGAGGTCTTATTATATACAGGATTGTCAAATGAGATTGCTTAAATGGTCTCCGAATTTTGATGTGCATGAAGAGTCTCCCGTGACTCCTGTGTGGATTTATTTTCCAAATCTTTGGTTACATTTTTTCAACTCCCAAATTTTATTTGGTTTGGCTTCTATCTTCGGTAGACCTCTGCAAACTGATCAAGCTACAACGTCCATTTCTCGGCCATCTATAGCACGTGTGTTAGTTGAATTGAACATTTCTAAGAAGCATCCCAATGAGGTTTGGATTGGTTCGGAACTTAATGGTTATTTTCAAAAAGTAAAATTAAAAAATTTACCTATTTTCTATTCTTATCATAAGATGCATGGGCATGGTTTAGCTGCATATTATAAATTACACCCCCATCTTAGGAGGGGAAAGGATTCTTCTAATCTGGCTTATATCGGTGAATTAAATTCAATGGAAGTGGATACTGTTATTCCTCATCAAGATGGTAATGTTGTTAATGTGCCTAAAGTGCAAGATCATAGTAATGATTTAGTTATTTTGGATTCTATTCAGGGTGAACCGAATCCTATTATTGTGGATGAATTGCTTCAAGGGTAGGAAGTTAATCTAAACTCTATCTCTCCCATATCTCTTGTTTCTCATAATGTGATTGATCAAAATAATGTTACTAAGCTTAATAATGTTCCCCTTTCTGTTGAGCCTCCTTTGGTGGTTGGATTGGTTAATAAAAGTATTGAGGATGAGGATATTGTTCAAACTAATGTTATTTTATAGGATACTCTTCAAAACAAGGTGGAGAAGATAGGAGATATGGTTGGGAACAATAAAACCAATATGGAAGGTGACATTTTTTATGAGGAAGGAGATTTTCCTCCTTCGAGGGGGCACTCAAGTATGATGAATGAAGGTAAGCTTCCTTTGAATGATCATTATCATAGTGATGCTTTTACAGATAACAAAGATATGGATATGTCAGCTAAATCCTTTGCTAAAGAGGATAATGATACTAGTTTTACTAGGGGTTGTGGTAAGAGAGGTAGGAAGCAAAAACCTATTTTCTTACAATCTCTTGGCAATACCCGATCACATACTTCTCATTAATTTTTTGTTTTTTTATGTTTAACACCATTATTCAGAATGCTAGGGGCATTGGTTGCTCCTCTTCTAGGTTTAGAGTGAAAAACTTATGTCGTATTTTTAATGTCTAGCTTCTCATTTTTCTTGATCCTCTTATCTCTTTGGATAGGTTAATTAGTATTGCTAAAGTTTTGGGCTTTAAACATGCTTCGTCTAATAGGGCCAATAAAATTTGGATCTTTTGGAAAGATTATGTTCGGGTTGATATTATTGCTGACTTTAATCAAGTTATTCATTGTAATATTAAAAGTTCTAATTTGCAATGTTGTGCTTCTTTTATTTATGCTGCTTCCTCTCGTTATACTAGAAAGATTTTATTGGATCAAATTACTCAATTTCATAGTATTTGTAATCTTCCCAGGATTGTTGGAGGAAATGTTAATACCATTACTAATCCTTCTGAATGTCTAGGAGGCTCCCTTTCTATCTACCATTCTATGGAAGATTTTAACAGTATGATTATGGATTGTAACCTTATTGATATTGGTTTCTCTTGCGATAATTTTACTTGGCATCGTGGGCATTTACGGCAAAGATTAGATCAGGTTTTATTCAATGATTACTTGCTTAATTCGTTTGAATCCACTAATGTTGAGCATCTTAGCAGGACCCTCTATGATCATTCCCCTCTTCTTATTAAAATTAAACCTAGACTGAGGGATTTTCCTTCTCAATTGAGATTTCAAAGTATATGGTTACTTTATGACTCTTCTATGGATTTGGTGAAGGATAATCGGCTTGCTTCTTTATTTCTGGATAATTCTATTTCTGGTATGAGAAGATTTTGGTTTAAGTTGAAAAGGCTTAAGTTTGTTTTAAAATGGTGGAATCTTAATGTTTTCAAAAATTTGTTTGCTAACATTTTAATTATGGATGATAAGGTGAATTTTCATGAGTCTCAATGCCAATCGGATCCCTCTGAAGCTAATTTTTATTTCTTGAGAGAGGCTAATGATGGCCTTTTTAAATTATAACTCAGGAGAAAATTTTTTGTAAACAAAAAGTAGATGTTAAACATTTGGTTGAGGGAGATATAAATACTAAATATTTTCAAGCCCTGGTTAAGAGGAAATGCACCTTTAATTGTATTCATAAAATTAATCGGGTAGATGGTTCTATTACTGAGGATGGCGCTGAAATTGCTAATTTAGCTGTGCAACACTTTCAGAATCATTTGAATAAAAACTTTCAATCTTCTAGTATTGATAATCCTAATGTTATTCCTTCTATTATTTCTCATGATGATAATGTTTTCTTGTCTAAATCTCCTTCTTTGGAGGAGGTTAAAGATACTATTTTTGGTATGAATTGTGAGTCGGTGGCTAGCTCGGATGGTTTTACGACAAAGTTTTTCCAGAAAATATGGCACATTATTGGTAATGATCTCTTTTCTGCTGTTATTGACTTCTTTGAGGGTAATCCTATTCCTAAATTTTTTTACTGCAATGTTTATTGTGCTTATTCCTAAGAATAATTCTATCACTACTTGGAATGATTTTAGACTGATTAGTGTGTGCACCTTTTATTATAAACAGATTTCTATGATTTTGATGAATCATTTAACGATTTTCCTTCCTAAGCTGATTTTGCCCTTCCAAATGGGTTTTGTTAAAGGTCGAGCTATTGCTGATAATATTTTTCTGGCGTAAGAATTTTGTTAGGATTTAGATGTTAAAGTTACTGGTAGTAATATGATTTTGAAACTTGATATTGCTAAGGCTTTTGATAATATTGATTGGAATTTCCTTTATGATATTATGAAGTTATTTGGTTTTGATTTATATTTTATTAATCTCATTAAGCTCTGAATAGAAAGCCCCTATTTTTCAATCATTATTAACGGTAGGACTTATGGTTTTTTTAAGGCTTCTCATGGTTTGAGACAGGGTGATCCCATCTCTTCGGTTCTTTTCATTATTGCGGCTGAGTATGTTTATAGAGGGCTTGTTGACCTTTTTGAGAAATATCCTAGCCTTTATTTTAGAACTCTTTATGTTTTTCATATTTCTCACTTATGTTTTGCGAATGATTTTATTATTTTTACTAATGCCTCGTTGAATAGGATTCAAAGATCATTGAGGTTTTTTCACAAATTTGAATTGGTGAGTGGTTTGACTTTTAATAAACATAAGTGTGGCTTTATTTCTTCTAAGAAAGTCTCTTTGGATCGTATTATGGCTATTAAGAATTTAACTGGTTTCAATCATGTTTGCTTGCCTTTAAAGTATCTTGGTGTGCCTCTATATAAGGGGAGAAAAAAATTCTCTCTTTTCGATGAATTAATTACTGTTGTGCATAATTGACTTTTGGCTTGGGTCTCTAACTTTTTCAGCTTTGGTGGTTGGTTAACTCTTATTAAGTGTGTTCTTTGTTCTATCCCTATTTATATTTTTCAAACTTTGCTGCCTACTCAATCTGCGTGTAACAGGACTTCTAAAATTTTCAATAAGTTTTTCTAGAGAGGGGCTTGTAGCAACTAAAAAATTCGCAGGTCTTCTTAGGATAATTATTGTGGTACTTTGGATGAAGGTGCTCTGGGGAGCAAGTCTCTAAAGGATTTAGCTTATTCTTTTTCTCTTAAGTTATGATATAATTTCCATGCTAATTTTACTCTTTGGGCTAATTTTATGAATGCTAAATATTGTGGGGGGAAACATCCCACCATGTGTTGCTTTAGTAAAGGTAATTCTAGAGTTTGGCATCGTCTTTGCAAAGTAAAGTGGTCTATTGAGCCATCCATTTATTGGGGGCTTGGTTGTGGTATTATTTTCTTTTGGCGGGATCGTTGGTTAGAAGGATATTCCATCAATTCGATTATTAAAACTTATTCTAATGATACTGTGAAGGTTAATTATTTTTTTAAGTATAATATTTGGTATGTCTTGCCTAATTTCCTTATTCAGCAAGTTTTGAAGATCCCTTTGAATATTAATTCTCTGGATGTTCAGCTTTTTTGCTTTGACTAAAGATGGTAATTTTAGATTAAAGGATGCTTGGCATTTTTTTAGAGATAAGAAAGAGGGTTCCAAGATTTTCAGTATGATATGGCATAAAAGTTTTCCTCCTATGGTTTATGTGTTTTTTTGGCGTATTTTACACAAGTTTATTCCTACGGATGATAATTTGAATAAATGTGGTTTTATCCTTCCTTCTAAATGCCAATGTTGTTGTTGTTGTTTTTTTTTTTTTGAAGAGATGCATTTAGCATTGAAAAAGAAAACTATTACTAGCTAGAAAACAAAAGCAAAAACAAGCCCTTTGAATCTATTATAATGGATATGTTGTCCACTAATTCCCATTTTAAACCCATTGGGGTGGAGAGGACACCAAGTATTAAAACAACCTAAAAGGTTGGTTAGTGTCCCAGAGCTCCCAAAAGGAAGAAAATGCGAACTAGTAAAAACCCCATATGACATTATTGTAAATTCCCAAAGGCAAAAGACAACTATAAAAGAAACAACAAGAAAGAAAAAAACAACTACAAGAAGAACAAAAAAAAAACAACTACATTCAGGTAGACCCCTAAAGAGGCACCTCCAACAACCAACACAGCCACAACAAAGCCGTCTAGTTCCAGAATAGAGTAGTCTTTAGCCCCTAGAAGAAGAATACTACAACAATGAAACCCAAAATTTGCAAAATCAACCTGAGCCTCCATGTCTTTACCAGCTCGAAGAAAAACCTTCCAGCTATAGAACTGCCTCCTCTATACAAATATATGCCTGCAATCTACCCAATAAGATAAATTAGACTCAGGAGAATAAAATCCGCTAGCCATAGATCTGGCATAATCCAATGGTTCCCTCTTAGAAGCTCCTCCCCCTCTAAATTCTCTGGAAAAACTCATCCCGCAAAAAAAAAACACAAACAATACTGCCCCAATAATCTTCAAAACAGCTACCTCTTCCTTGTGCAATTCTCAATAGGACCTAAGAATTTAAGTTGTTTAGTGCTTTTATGTTTAACACTATACAAACATAAATCCTTCTTGATATCCATAGTAGAAGAAGGAGTAGAATTTGAATTATGAATTTCACCCCTGTGGTTGGATTCCAAAGGTTCCAGCTGACCTCCCATACCACTTTTAACATTCCCTTGCATATTAATTTCGTTGTCTATACTATCAGAACTAACCAAGGTACCTTTGGCCCTTTCTGCTACTAGTCTGATGTCATCTACCATAACATTTTTCAAGCCTTCCTCCGTAGGTTCTATTCCAGAATCACCTTTATACATTTCTATAGCAATCTTTTGATCACCAGCACTATGAGTTCCTATAGCCGGTTCTTGGCTACAAATAGAATTCTGAATATTGCCTTCAACTGCATTAACTATATCACCCGACTTGTCTAGAGATAACACATTAAAACTTTTGGTAGAATCTTGCTCCACACCGTATGATCCTCTTTAGGCCTCTCAGAATATCTCTGCTTCCAAGAGTTAGTATTCTTAGCACCATTCCCAATATTCCTTCTATGTTTTTTAAACTTCACATGCATCCAAGGTCCAAACATGTTATCAGAATTAGAGGCATAAGATTTTCCTCCCACTACATTCACAGCCTTGCAAGAAGCTTCCTCCTCTTGGCAGTCCCCCTTCTTTATTTCTTTAATGGAATTCCCTTGACCTTTATATTCAGGACACAAACCAATTGCATGACCTATCTTACCACAATTAAAACAAAAGGAAGAGATCTTTTCATACTCTATTTTCTGGAGGAATTTTCTGTATACTCCTTCAATCCAAACACCATGAGTTAATAGAGAGTCAAGATTTATAAGAACACATGCTCTAGCAAACTCCCGCCTCCCCCATTTAAACATGTTTCCATCTAAAAACATAAGAGTTCCTATCTTGGACACAATCTTAGTAACATTAATCTCATCCCAACAATGCAATGGTAAATGAGGCAACCGAATCAAAATTGGAGGGGATAGGCCTTTCAAAGACATGGGAGAAAATTGAGGTGTCCACTTATCCATCCCAATGATGTGATCTCCCACATACCACAGTCCTCCTCTAAGAACTTCCTCCATAGCTTGTGTTAAATGGAAAGAACACAATATCCAATCAAGACCCAAAGAGGTAAGATGAAAGCTTCCAAATTTACTCCATTGTCCCCTCAACTCAATACTACAAATAGAAAAGGGAATTTTTTTACCAAATACCCTAACAACAAGTGATTTCTGTAGAATTTTGAAATTCTCACACTCCCTATGCGCATCAAGTTTAATAACACCATCATCTTCTAAATCATCAATTTTCTTCTCAACATAATTTATTTTAAGGTGTTGAGTTTTCACCCACGCGTTCCTAGAACCCGCCTTTAGGATAACTGCATCCTCCATCCTAACTTCAGAATCATTTCTAATTTTTGGAACAACACGCTCTACCGTAGACTTATCAAGATTTTTCGGACATGAAGGAGGAAGCAAGAATCGATTAACCTTTAAATTAAAACCTGAAGAAGTCGATGCTTCGAAGTCATTTGACTGTACATTAGCCACGATTCCCGCCAATGGTGATGAACGGAAACCCTTAGGTGAAACAATCATCATCTTTTCGCTTGAGATTTTAGTTATAATTTCTTTACCTTTTCCTTCAACTAGAGTTGATTTGCGAATAGGAGGAATACGTCCTTCGTCAATCACCAAAGGCCATTATTTATACCTTGCATTCAAAAAAACATCTCGATTCTCATTATTTCCACCTTGTGATTCCCAACGAAGGTTAGGAATCTTGGTAGAAAGCGGATTGGAGGTGTTCCGGTCATCTGAAGAAGATGACCGGCGACCCTCCGCCACCATTAAGGGGCCAACCGGGAAAATAAGATAGGGGAAATTTGAAAAAAAATGAACTTTTCTCTCACTAAAATCCTGGACTCTCTCTCACTAAAATCCTAGACTCTCTCTCACTAAAATGCCAATGTTGTTATCATATGGATAATATGCACCATGTTTTTGTTTATGGCCCCTGTGCGTTAAAGCTTGGACTTATTTTGATGAGATTTTTCACTTAAAGTCTTTTAATGCTAATGTATCTATTAATTCTTTGATTAATTGTTGCTTTGTTAATTCTAAAGGTTATAATAGGAATCTTATTCCTTCCCTTATCCCTTGGTTTTTATGGTTGGATAGGAATAATTCTCATTACAATGGTGTGAGTATGAAAGATCATAGAATTATTCAAGTTGTTAAAGATAAGATTGTGGCTCTTTTTTTTGCTAAATTAATTTCAGCTAAGAGTTTCAAAAATTATCTTTGTTATGCAGCTGATCTTGGTATTAAGCTGGAGGTGGATAATCTGCATAATGCTCCTAGAACTACCATTTGGATGAAGCCTCCTGTTAATTTCTTAAAGTTAAATGTGGATGTTATTTATATCAATTATATGGTGGGCTATGGTGGTCTCATCCAGGACTCTTTTGGTAAGTGCATTTTGGCCTTTGCTGGTCCTCTTCATAATTATGAAGTTAATGCTGTGATCACCTTTGTTAACCTGTCTGGTTTAAGGCTTTGCTTTTATCTTGAGTACATTAATATTATGACTGAGGTTGGCTCTTCTTATTATTATCAGTCCTACATTTTGAGGGATGATAAAGTTTGTTCTTCCTTTTTGTTCTACATGAGGAGGGAAATTAAGCAGTTGCTAAGCCTTTTAAATTATTCTTTTTCTGTGACTAAGTTGGAGGGAAATTCTTGTGCTCATGCCATTGCTGACTGGGGCACAAGTTTGGTTTCCATGGTGGATTTCTTAAGTTCTACTCTCCCTCTCCATATTAGAGGTCTTATGAATTTGAATAAGATTAGTTTACCTTATGTTATTAATTAAGGCTGGTGTGTTTGTTGGTGTTTGGCTGGTTTCTTGGTTTTGCTATCTGTTGTTGCTCTTTTGCCTAGTGGGCTGGTTGGTATCCCAACGGGGTTATTTTGTTGTTATTCCAAGGTTCTTGGAGCTTTTTGAGGCAAACATATGGGGTTGAGTTCTTCGCTGTTTGAGGTCTATTGGCTTTCGGATAACTGGGTTATTGATCTTTTTCTTTTGCATTGTTGAGGGTTTGAGGTTGTTATCTGTAAGATTGTCGGTGCTTTCTATAATTTTCATGCTTCTCTTTTCTGGATAGTTGGGTTGGCGTTTATGGGTGGCAGGGCTATCTGCATTTCCTTTGGGGTTATTTGGTAGTTGCTTTGGTTTAATTGGAGTATGTTGTGTCCTGGTGTTTCCATGTTATGGGATTATGTCTATGGTTTTTGGCGATCTATTGATTCTCAGCTTCTTGTGTTTTCCTTTTTCTATCATTTTGGGCTGTTCCTTTGGTTCTGTAGGCTAGCTGTTCTGGGGTTGGTTCTATGTGACCATCTTTGTGCATATGATGTTAGCTGCTCTTTGTGGTTGGTCCTTTTGGTTGCCTCTCTTATTTTTGCTAGGACGGTGATGACTGTTATAATTTTTAGGGTGTATTATATGGTTATGGGTTGGTGGCTCTTGCAGTGGTTTATCTTTGGCTCAGGTTACTTACCTGATGCTGGCAATTGGTATTTATTTTGGTGTTGACACCCTATTATCTCCTATTATAATTTGTATTCTTGTTTTTCTATGTATTATCTCTTTCTGTAGATTGTGTTTAATGCAGGTGATCGGGTTGTTGAGCTGTTGATGAGGATGTTGGAGCTGCCTACTATTTTTTGTAGCATTATTTTTTTTGGTTGCTCGTTCTCATGCACCATAGAATGTACCTAGGATTTTGTGTACTTGTGCTTAGAAGGGAACTCGAGCTCTTAGATTTTTTTGCTTTTATTTTTGTATCCCTTATGAGCAGTAGTGAGCTTGAGATCTCTTTAAGAATCTTGTACTATCTTTTTTATATAAACGAGTAGGCCCCTCAGTGGGTTTCCCTAAAAAAATATTTATTATATATTATTATAATAAAGTAATGAATTTAAATATAAATAGTAAATAGTAACCAGTTAATTATTCATTTATTCACAATATCCTGTTCACTGGTTACCAAAAAGTTTGCTAAAAAATAAAAAAATTTCAGTAGCCAAGCATTTCTTCGCATAGCTTTTCATTTTTAGTTGTGCTTTTTTCACAGCTGATCATTCATTTTTAATAACCGAATAGTTTCTTTAGCCTAGCCATGCACTTTCTCCAATGGTTCTTGAAATAAAAAAAAAACTTCACCAAAGGTAGTACGACCAGGTGACGTACCCAAAAGGATACTTTGTCTCAAATGTCAACACCTTTAGTGGTAATAGCAACCCCAAGCAACATATGGCATAGTTCAAGGCCACTTGTGGAAATATAAGGGGTGTTGATTCCTTGTTATTCTGACAGTTCATCACCATTTTACTTTGATTACTTGGAATGGTATGCTAAATTGTAAAATAATTCTATGAAGACATTCTCAGAATTAGAAAATTTATTTGTGAAGAGATTCACCAACGCAATCGAAAAGGCCCCAATTACTGACCTCACCTTTGAGAAGCAAAAAAGAGACGAGTTAGTGATAAAACACATAACTCAATGGTGTAATTTAAGTATGAAATATGAGCAACAGTTAGAAGAGGACCTTGCTATTCAACTACTAATGGGAAATATTGATGACAAGATGATACTATTATTGTGCATGGCTTCCATCACCATATTTTAGGACTTGTTGGATTGGGTGGTAAAGTTTGAAAGCTAAGTTTATCCTAATTTGAAAATCACTCATATAAATTCAAGAAAGGTAAAGCCCTATATGCTAAAAAAGTGAAGCTCATTCCATGTTCTCTTTCCGGGTTGATAAGGGAAAGCAAGTGGCATACAATGTTGTTAATGGCAAACATCCTATTTATAAAGAAGACAGGGGAAAATAATTAGCTAACTGAAAGTTCGATAGGGATGTTAAGCCCTAGTGAACTAGTCCCGAGGCTAACCAAGAGGGGGGGTGAATAGGTTATTTAAAAATTTCACGATAACTATGAAAATCTTTTTATAACGTGCAGCGGAAACGAATTAAAATAACGATAAAAAGATCAACCAAAGATATTCACCCAAGCAGTTAATATCAGGAAAAATTAAAGTGCAGAATTGAATCAGAAAAAGCAAACCAGATTTTATAGTGGTTCGGTCAACTTGACCTACGTCCACTCCCCGGAGCCTCCCCTCCGGGTATTGCACTAAACAGAAGTGTCTCTCCTTTTGCTCCCTTAGCAAGGCGGAGAAGCCTGTACAAAAATCTCCTTTTCACCACACGGTGAGGCAGAGAACCCGACCTCCTTTCGCTTCCTCCTGAAGCAGGCAGAGAACCTTCAAACTCCTTTCGCTTCCTCCTGAAGCAGGCAGAGAACCAACGAACTCCTTTTGCTTCCACCTGAAGCGGGCAAAGAACCCCGGATCTTCTTGCGAACGATCCTCCCACGACGAACACTGACTAGACGAAAGACGACGAGCGGAGAAGACGACTCTGATCCTTGCTCGGAGCAACCTTAGTGAATCCCTCACTAACTCCCCCTCACAAGATCTTCTCTCTCTCTCTCCTAACTCTCTCTCTCTCTAGGGTTTCTTAGGGAAGGAAGGCAGCAAAAGATATTTCCAAAAATTGGAAAAAGTTATTTTAAAGGAGGGCTTAAAATTTGCCCTAAATCTCAACTGGTCGGCCAAGATCGTCCAGGACAATCGGTAGATCGTCCTGTACGATCTGTTCAAATTCAGCTGTTCCAGCCTGGATGATCTGGCTCTTCTGGATGATCAGTAGAAAAAGTTGTTCATATCGTCCCGTACGATCCTGCGATCGTCCGGGACGATTAGTTCAAATTGAGGGAAATCGTCTAGAAGACAGTTCGGGTCGTCCAGAGAAATCTGTGCTGGACGACCAAAAAATGACTTGATCGTCCCGGACGATAGGGTCATCGTCCGGTGCGATTAGTTCAAAAAGGCCCCAAATCGTCCTGTGCATAGTTCTGGACGTACAGCTTAAATGCACTAGACGATCAAGATCGTCCGGGACGATCCTGCAATCGTCCAGGACGATATGATCGTATCAACCAAAAATAAATTGCTTTCCTTAATTACCAGATTAAATTAGGAATGATTGTACTGGATCGTCCGGGACGATACACTTATCGTCCGGGACGATCAGACCAAGTATCTAAAAATAAGAACTTGCCTAACTTGATCTGGCGGCTGAGAATTTCTGATTTGGGCATATCGTCCCGTACGATCCGGAGATCGTCCAGGACGATCGGCTCAATCAGACCCTCTTAACTTAGTCACCGTAATTAGGGTTTCTGTTTTAACTGGATCGTCTAGGACGATGTGGAGATCATCCAGGATGATCAGAACAAAATTTTTAATAGAAACTCTAACTAACTACATCTCTCTCCCTGAGTGTGTGTGTGCAAGGTTACTTAGCTAGGGAATCAGTTACATTACAATTGACTCAATAAAAAGAAAAATCATACATTTGACACACTTGGACCCGATCTTGAGTTGGCTTGAGTGGCTCGCGGTCTTTTGTGCCTGAAACAGATTAGCCAAGCAAAACACACTGGAAACATGTTTGTCATCATCAAAACCAGATTTGCAACAATCTCTCCCTTTTTGATGATGGCAAATATTTATAAAGTAGTCTGAAAATAAAAGTAAACTAGGAGATCAAACAAACAAACATTTTTTTTTTAATTTTCATTTAACAGCTAAAACAATACAGGAAGCATGACTCAGAAAACAGAAACAGACACGACTACAACTGACTCCCCCTTTTGACATCACAAAAAGGAGGAGCGAAAAACATAACACGGAAATAAAACATAAAATAAAACATAAATAGAACAACTACACGACAGAAAACTAAAACTGAGGCGGATCCTGATCGGAAGAAGGAGGTGGCAGTGGAGGGTAGAAGTAATGGTGAATGGCCTGAAAGTGAGCTCCAAACCAGGCCATGTCCTGGTCGTGCTGCTGCTGCTGCTGCTGCTGCGCAGCATAGTCCGCGAAGCGTTGGAGGTCCTCGTTGTGCTGCTGCTCCTGGGCAACCACGTAGGAGTCAAAACGGGCCTCCCACTGGTCAAAGCGCTGCACCAGGTGGTCAAGGGGAGAGGCAATGCGAAGGGGTGCAGGTGCCTCTCGTGCAGCAGGTACTGGAGCAGCCTCTTCCTCTTCTTCCTCAACATCCGGGGCAGGCTCCGGATGTAGGCGGGTGCTGTGTAGGACGTGGAATGAGTTGTTTGTGAAGAAGGAAGGAGGGACAGGATACTGAAGGTCATATTTTGTCTCTAAGGCATAGTGAATAAGATGACCTAAAGCTAGATTTGGGCGACGCCTGTGGCCCGGATCTCTAATGGTGGTGAGATGTTCTATGTATCGGATGATCAGATCAGAGGCATTAAATTCTCGACGGGCCATGATGTAGTAGGTGGTCAAGGACAGGAGCGGGGTAATGTGAATCCGATCCCCCGCCTTTGGAATGACGGAGGAACGAAGGACTTGCTGAATGGTCCGGGCGTCCTTGAGAAGGGAAGTATAAGCATTGTCGTGATAGGGTGCGTTGGTATTGCGAAGGAAGTGATTGGTGACACTCCAATCATAGTCAGGATCTGTGATGATCGTCTGAATTTTGTCGCCAGTGACAGACAAGTTGACGATATTTTGAAAATCGTGGGTCGTGAGTTCCACGGGGCGTTGATTTACGTAGGAGCGAAGAGTGGAATAATCTGCGGAAATGCGCAAGTTGGCAAAGAAGATTCGAAGGAGTTCCAGATTGAAGGGAAAGGCTAAGGTCAGAATGAAGGTGAGGGAGGTGTGTGCGAACAAATCTAAGATGGGATACATGAGAGTGCGGGGATTGACAATCTTGGAGTGCGTGATACCCACATTACGATAGCATTCGAAAGCCGCCTGATCGGCGGCATTCGGGAAGCGAGGATCGACATGTCCCCGGGACGAACTGGCCCCCTTTTGACGAGATCTTTTACCACCAGCCATTAGGAAACCAAAGAGGAGGAAAGGAGAAGGAAAGTGGAGGAAAAATGATGTGAAAAACATGAAGAAAACTGCTGTTTAAATAGAAAACGGACTGATCGTCCCGTACGATCGCGGGATCGTTTGGGACGATGTGGTCATTTATGATGTTCTGGCCGATTGGTCAAAAAGGCGGTCCGATTGTCCAAGACGATCAGAGATCATCCAGGACAATTAGACACAGGCGATCGTCCCGAGGAGTCAGGCTGGACGACCGTTGATGAAAAGTATCGTCCAGGACGATTAGGTGGATCGTCCGGGACGATATGCAATAAATATGTCAGACGGGCCGAATTCCAATCATCCTGCGGCTGACACGTGGATCGTCCAGGACGATGAGGTGGATCGTCCAAGACGATGGGCAATAATTGGTGCAATATCAGCCGTTTGATCAGATCAGGAAGATATGGATCATATCGTCCAGGACGATGTAAGAATCATCCAGGACGATCACCAATAATTGGGGTAGTTTCAGCAGCAGGAGCAGTGGGTATGATTTTGAATGAATCGTCCAGGACGATTTTTGGATCATCCAGGATGATCGGTGTATCGTCCAGGACGATGTGAAGAAAAGCAGAAAAGGATGAAGGATGAAGATGATCGATCAGGATCCCAAAAACACAACCATGAAAACAAAATAACAAAAAGACGAATAAAATTAACCGCAAAAACACATAGAAGCATTTTTTTTTATTTATTTTTTATTTTTTTTTGATTAAGCTGCTCTTAGAAAATTAGAATTTTTTCCTTGACTTTAGATTTGAAAACCAATGACAGGACGATTGACAGCGCTGAAATCCAGAAAAGGTTGGAAATAATCAACATTCGTAGCTCCGACCCCGGGCACCTTATCGATGCAAACCTCTTTCAAAACAAAAATCCGATTCAGAATAAAAGACATTAGATTTGAAAAGAAATCCTTTCAAGCCTCGTTCCAGAAAAATATCCGATATAATAGTGTTACAAAGTAAAAAATCAGAAATCAGGAGTTTCAAGACTCAAGTTTTGAAAATATTAAGTGGCGCACAGATTTTTCTAAGACATTTAATAATCTGAAAGGGAAGAAAGCTTATTTTTGGCTCATTTTGTGCCTCTTTTTCAAATTGGTTGGCGCTTTGCGCATCTTTTGATTTTTTTTTGATACACTTTGTGTATTCAATTTGGCAATTTCACATCTTTTCAGTTTTGGGCTCATTTTATGCCTCTTTTTCAAATTATCTGGCGCACTGCTCATCTTTTATAAGCTTTCTCCTTCTCATAATCATTAAAGAGTCTCAGCTGTGAGATTATCTTCCAGACATAGGAGATGACTCTCCGCAGTAAGGAAGAATGATTCACAAAACAAAAGCCATACAACATATGATAAATGCAATCACTTGGTTTAGAAAATCAAACTAATGACTCAAGACTTTGAAAAACACTATTGATATGAGGCAGATTACTGTAGGAAGATAAAATAATCTCTATTTCAAAAACTAACATTTTAATTTTGAAAAGGATTTTTATTCAAAAGAAACTACACACCAGTAAAGGAGTTAGAGGAAGAGAAACAATTATCAATGTTTCTTCCCTTTAACAGATTCAGCGAAGTCAATCACTGCTTATCAGCTTCCAAACCAAAACAAGGTAAAAACTCCTAGTCAAAAATTCAGATCACCAGAAGTAGTGAGCGGTGATCAGATCTTAAAAAGCATAAAACAGTAAGTGCACGATATGAACCAGTAAATAAATAAAAACAGGTAGAAAATCATAGCAAAGTAAATACTCAAATCAAACTAACAATAAGGGTAACACAGAAATCAGCAGAAGAAATAAAATCAACTGAAAGTAAATAATCAAACCAAAACTAACTAACAGAAATCAGAAATCAGAATACAAAAACTAACTAACAGAAATCAGAAAACATAATACAAAAACTAACTAACAGAAATCAGAATACCAATCATAACAATCATAAATCAGCAGTCATCAGAATCAAGCATTTATATCAATCACTCCTAATCTGGTTCTCAAAATGCTGAATGAGTCAAAGGCCAGTGGTTTAGTGAATATGTCAGCCAGCTGAGTTTCAGTTGCTACGTGGTGTAGCTCAATGCCCCCTTTTGTAACATGGTCCCTAATGAAGTGATGCCTAATGTCAATGTGTTTGGTCCTAAAATGTTGGATTGGATTCTTAGAGATACAGATGGCACTAGTATTATCACACAGAACAGAGATTGTGCCAACATGTACTCCTAAATCCAAGACTTGCTGCTTCAAGCAAAGAACTTGGGCCACACAACTCCCTAAGGCAATGTACTCAGCTTCAGCAGTGGAAAGTGCAACTGAGTTCTATTTTCTACTGGACCAGGAGACTAACGACTGTCCTATGAACTGACAAGTCCCAGAAGTACTCTTCCTATCCACCCTACACCCCACAAAATCAGAATCAGAATATCCAATGATCTCAAAAGAGGTGCTGTGCCTAGGGTACCAAATTCCTAGGTTTGGGGTTCCTAAAAGATATCTAAGAATTCTCTTAACAGCAGTCAGGTGGGACTCTTTAGGATCAGCCTGAAACCTAGCACAAAGACAGACACTAAACATGATATCAGGTCGGCTAGCAGTCAGGTAAAGCAGTGAACCTATTATCCCTCTATACTTCTTCTGATCAATAGATTTTCCATTTGAATCCTTATCTAACTGAACTGAGGAGGGCATGGGAGTATTGATTGGCTTGGCTTTGTCCATTTCATATTTGTTCAAAATGTCCTTAGTGTATTTTGATTGATTGAGAAAGATTCCATCATCCGTTTGCCTTATGCTAAACCCCAAAAAGTAGGACAATTCTCCCATCATACTCATCTCAAACTCTTTACTCATTATTTTAGAAAACTCTTCACATAAGTATTTATCAGAAGATCCAAAAATTATATCATCAACATAGACCTGGACAATGAGTAAGTAATCTCCTAATCTCCTCAGAAAAAGGGTGGTGTCTACACTCCCCTTAACAAACTCTCTTTCTAACAGGAATGTGCTAAGCCTCTCATACCAAGCTCTGGGTGCCTGTTTCAATCCATATAAGGCCTTTTTTAATTTATAGACATGACTTGGATATTGGGAACTCTCAAAACCTAGGGGTTGTTCTACAAAAACATCTTCTGTAATTACCCCATTTAAAAAGGCACTCTTAACATCCACTTGAAACAGCTTAAATCCCTTATAACAGGCAAAGGCTAGTAGCACTCTAATGGCTTCCAATCTAGCTACAGGGGCAAAAGTCTCCTCAAAATCAATCCCTGCTATCTGATTATACCCCTTAGCCACTAATCTTGCCTTATTTCTCACCACCACACCAGAATCATTCATCTTATTCTTAAAGACCCACTTGGTTCCCATAATACTTTGATTTTTAGGTCTTTCTACTAACTCCCAAACATCATTCCTCACAAATTGATTCAATTCTTCCTGCATAGCTAAAATCCAAAATTCATCCGACAGGGCTTGATTGATGTTGGTGGGTTCAGTCATTGAGATAAAGGCAGAATGGTTTACTTCCTTCCTAAGTCCATGCCTAGTCCTAACACCTTCAGAAGGGTCTCCTAAGATCAGTTCTTTAGGATGACTCGAAGAATATCTCCAATCTCTAGGCAACTATGTTTGAGGTTCTACCCTTTCCTCCAAATTTGTATTTCCAACTCCTTGGGTAACCTCAATAATCTCTTCATCTTCTACTTCAAATCTAGACTCCTTAGGATCAGATTCATCAAACACTACATGGGTTGTTTCTTCCACCACCAAAGTCCTCCTATTGAACACCCTAAAGGATTTCCCCACACTTGAATATCCTAAGAACACTCCTTCATCAGATTTGGGGTCAAATTTTCCTAAGGGTGACTTCCCGTTGTTCAGAATGAAAACCTTACAGCCAAAGACATGGAGGTGGGACAGATTTGGAGTTCTACCCTTGATGATCTCATAAGGTGTCTTGCTCAGTTTGACTCTCACATTCACCCTATTCAGCACATAACAGGCAGTGTTCACCGCTTCAGCCCAAAAGTATTTTGGAAGTGAATACTCGGCATGCATGGCTCTAGCGGCTTCCACTAAGGTCCTGTTCTTCCTTTCAGCTACCCCGTTCTGCTGATGGGTCCTAGGAGCTGAAAAATTGTGACTAATCCCATAATCCTCACAAAAACTTTCAAATCTTTCATTTTTAAACTCCCCTCCGTGATCACTATGGATGGTAATAATCTCACATCCTAACTTCTTCTGAATCCAAGTAGAGAAGGATCTAAACTCATCAAATGACTCAGATTTATGTGACAAAAACTTAACCCAAGTGAACCTCGAATAATCATCTACAATCACAAAACCATAGACTCTCCCCCCTAAGCTGGCAGTGCTAATGGGTCCAAAGAGGTCCATGTGAAGAACTTCTAAAGGTCTAGAGGTGCTAATGTCCTTAACAGAGTGAAAAGAGGACTGGACTTGCTTCCCCAACTGACAGGCATCACACAGGTGATCCTTAGTGAACTTAAGCTTGGGCACACCTCTAACTAAGTCCTTTTGGGTGACTCTCCTAAGGGTTTTCATACTAGCATGACACAATCTCCTATGCCATAACCAAGACTCATCAGCAGCAGTTTTTAAGCAAATTGAATTATCAGATTTAATGCTACTTACATCCAGCTTGTAGACGTTGTTGATCCTTTGCCCCTGCAAAATAACTTCATCATTTAAGCTTAAAATGCAGCCAGTGGGTAGGAATTTGATGCTGTATCCCTTGTCACAGAGTTGACTTATGCTCAGCAGGTTGTGTTTCAGTCCATCTACAAGCAAAACATTATCAATCATAAAGTTCTTTGAATCACCAATTATACCTGTGCCTACCACCTTCCTGGTGGTGTTATCTCCAAGTGTAACCTTGCCTCCAGCTCTGGCCTCCAACGAAATGAACTGATTTGTATCTCCAGTCATATGTCTAGAACATCCGCTGTCCAGGTACCACATGCTCTCACGAGGTCTTGTGTGAGAGCACTCCTACAAAAGTATCAAACGTCAGTCTTAGGAACCCAAACAGGTTTGGGTTCCATCTTATGAAAAGAAGAATGCAATGCATGCGTGCTGTGCTGTGAAACAGGCAGTTTGGGTTTCCATACCCAATGTGTACTACTGTGAACAGTGCAGGTGTGAGAAATATGTCCTAACATGCCACATGAAAAACATCTAACACCAGGAAAAGGGTTAACTAATCTACGTGGATGATAATGCCTCTTCCTAGATGTATATAAAACATGCTTTGAAGAACTTGCAACAGATTTTTCAAAAGGTGGCGGTGCATAAAACTGTTCAAAAGTAGGCGGTGTCTTGTTCTTTTCAAAAGCACTGATCTTTACTTTCAAAAACTCATTTTCTTTCTTTAAACTTGCAATTTCAAATTTCAAGGTTCCCTTGCTACTTTCTACTTCACATGCCATTGTATCTAATTCTTTAAAAGCTCTTTCTAAGTCCACATGCGTAGTTTTCAATGAATCATGCTCAGAAACTAAATCAGAATATTTTTTATTCAACTCATCGAATTCATCAAGCAAAGACATGTGATTTGAATCAAGTGTGGAATGATCTTTAACTACAGAATCATGCTCTTTTTGTAATGTTAAGTAATCTAATTTCAAACTAGCATGAGTTTTCTTAAGCTTCCTATACGATGTATGAATTTTTTCAGAAACTTCAAATAATTGATTGTAGGTAAGCTCACATACCTCTTCCTGATCCGACTGACCAGGGTGATCATCAGCCATAAGACACAAGTTTGTTTCCTCCTCTTCAGCTTCAGTCTCAGAAGAGTCGGATGCAGAGTCTGCCCAGAACGCCTTCTGAATCCGCTTCTTGTCCTTTCTGAACTTTGGTTTCTCCTCACCCTTCTCCTTGCTTGGGTGAGCTTTAAGTGTTGGACAATCAGCCTTTATGTGTCCAGGCTTCCTGCATTCAAAACAAACAAATTCAGATGAACTCTTAAAATTTTTATTGGACTTACCCTTGTTCCACTTCTGATAGTTCTTATGTTTCTTCCTTAGAAAGCTTTTGAATTGCCTTGTGATTAAGGAAACATCATCGCTATCAGACCCGAAAGAGCTAGCATCTGAATCCTTGGCCTTTAGTGCCACTGTCTTCTCTTTCTTGCGTTCACCTGCATCAAGTTGCCTTTGGTTCCCCCCTTGCTCGTAAGCAATGAGTGATCCAAGTAAGCTGTCAATAGAGTAAGTGTTTAAATCTTTAGATTCAGTAATAGCAGTAATCTTAGCATCATAAGAAGCAGGCAAACATCTTAGAATTTTGTTCACTCTTTCGTAGTTAGTAAGTTCTCTACCTAGAACATGCAAAGAGGTAACAATCTTAGTGAACCTTGTGTACATTTCTGAAATAGTCTCACTAGGTTTCATGCGAAAAAGTTCGTAATCATGTAACAAGATGTTTAACCTAGACTGTTTGACTTCAGTTGTACCTTCGTATGTTATGCATAATCTATCCCAGATTTCCTTTCTCGTTGTACAAGTAGAAACACGCATATAGTCTTCGGATTTTAAAGCACAAAAGAAACAGTTCAAGTATTTTGCATTTAACTGTGCTAAATCACGATCATCAAACGTCCAATCAGTAAAAGGCAGTTCAGTTTTCACATTGTTAATCAGTCTAAAAGGTGGTTCGTATCTTTCCTTAACTAACATCCACATGCGATAATCAATAGACTGTAGAAAAGTAGACATGCGTGTTTTTAAAAATCAAAAGGAATATTGTCAAACAACGGTGGTCTTGTAATAGAATATCCTTCAGCAGTATTACGATTATTACAGTTAGCCATGGATCAAATTCAAAAGTTTTTAAACCTAAATTTTGAATTCCGCTCTGATACCACTTGAAAGTTCGATAGGGATGTTAAGCCCTAGTGAACTAGTCCCGAGGCTAAGCAAGAGGGGGGGTGAATTGGTTATTTAAAAATTTCATGATAACTATGAAAATCTTTTTATAACGTGCAGCAAAAACGAATTAAAATAACGATAAAAAGATTAACCCAAGATATTCACCCAAGCAGTTAATATCAGGAAAAATTAAAGTGCAGAATTGAATCAGAAAAAGCAAACAAGATTTTATAGTGGTTCGGTCAACTTGACCTACGTCCACTCCCCGGAGCCTCCCCTCCGGGTATTGCACTAAACAGAAGTGTCTCTCCTTTTGCTCCCACAGCAAGGCAGAGAAGCCTGTACAAAAATCTCCTTTTCACCACACGGTGAGGCAGAGAACCCGACCTCCTTTCGCTTCCTCCTGAAGCAGGCAGAGAACCTTCGAACTCCTTTCGCTTCCTCCTGAAGCAGGCAGAGAACCTACGAAATCCTTTTGCTTCCACCTGAAGCGGACAGAGAACCCCGGATCTTCTTGCGAACGATCCTCCCACGACGAACACTAACTAGACGAAAGACGACGAGCGGAGAAGACGACTCTGATCCGTGCTCGGAACAACCTTAGTGAATCCCTCACTAACTCCCCCTCACAAGATCTTCTCTCTCTCTCCCAACTCTCTCTCTCTCTAGGGTTTCTCAGGGAAGGAAGGCAGCAAAAGATATTTTCAAAAATTGGAAAAAGTTCTTTTAAAGGAGGGCTTAAAATTTGCCCTAAATCTCAACTGGTCGGCCAAGATCGTCCAGGACGATCGGTAGATCGTCCTGTACGATCAGTTCAAATTCAGCTGTTCCAGCCTGGACGATCTGGCTCTTCTGGACGATCAGTAGAAAAAGTTGTTCATATCGTCCCGTACGATCCTGCGATCGTCCGGGACGATTAGTTCAAATTGAGGGAAATCGTCCAGAAGACAGTTCGGGTCGTCCAGAGAAATCTGTGCTGGACGACCAAAAAATGACTTGATCGTCCCGGATGATAGGGTCATCGTCCGGTACGATTAGTTAAAAAAGGCCCCAAATCGTCCTATATATAGTTCTGGACGTACAGCTTAAATGCACTAGACGATCAAGATCGTCCGGGACGATCCTGCGATCATCCAGGACGATATGATCGTATCAACCAAAAATAAATTGCTTTCCTTAATTACCAGATTAAATTAGGCATGATTGTACTGGATCGTCCGGGATGATACACTTATCGTCCGGGACGATCAGACCAAGTATCTAAAAATAAGAACTTGCCTAACTTGATCTGGCGGCTGAGAATTTCTGATTTGGGCATATCGTCTCGTACGATCCGGAGATCGTCCAGGACGATCGGCTCAATCAGACCCTCTTAACTTAGTCGCCCTAATTAGGGTTTCTGTTTTAACTGGATCGTTCAGGACGATGTGGAGATCGTCCAGGACGATCAGAACAAAATTTTTAACAGAAACTCTAACTCACTCAATCTCTCTCCCTGAGTGTGTGTGTGCAAGGTTACTTAGCTAGGGAATCAGTTACATTACAATTGACTCAATAAAAAGAAAAATCATACATTTGACACACTTGGACCCGATCTTGAGTTGGCTTGAGTGGCTCGCGGTCTTTTGTGCCTGAAACAGATTAGCCAAGCAAAACACACTGGAAACATGTTTGTCATCATCAAAACCAGATTTGCAACACTAACCCTAATTCTCAACCAAAGCAAATACTTAGGAGGATGATAAGCCTTGGACTTTTCCTAGTGGAGAATGCACAAAGAAAATAGTTTGAATTAGTGATCAAATATTCCCATCCCTTGAAGATAGGATGAACAAGGAATACCTATTCAAAAGGGAAAGTGTGAGCAAGTTATTTCGACAAGCACTTAGGCAGGCTTAGAATTTCCAAAAAGCAAGAGATCCATAGAATATGATCATACGAATGATCTGAATTATTACCCATATCACTAGATAATTAGCCGTCCTATCAAAGATTGCTGAATCTTTAAGGATTGACTAGACAAAAAATATAGGAAGTGAGAATTCATATTGTCAGATAATGTGTTAGTTCATCCTAAGAGAGAATCAACATGGATGATTACATCCTCTTCCATACCCTCGACTAAGGAAAAGGTAGAAAATGTGTTAGCTTTGGATGAGTAGTAGGAGATTAGAGTCTCCAAGAAAATAGTAAAAATATTGAGGTAGCTCGAAAGGGTTCCTAGTGTTAAGCAGAAGTCTCCTATTGAGTAGTGATAGATTTAAAGTGGTCTCCTATTTTAGATGCATCTATTTCCAAGCGGCACTTTAGTCAAGCTAGCTCTTCAAACTCTAGCATGACAAAATCAAAATCCCTCAAAAGAAAAGCCAAGCTGAAGAAGCCAAAGGAAAAAAGAGATAGTAACTCAAAGAGTTATTAACAATTTGCATGATTATTACTAGACTATGAGGTGGCCTATTATATTCACTGATTTTATGACAGAGCTTAATATCATTGAAGCAGAAGAAGTGAATGAAGATCCACTTCCTATGGAAATGAGCCAAGTCATTTTAGTGACATCCGATATGCCGACTAAAGAAGAATATGCTGAGGTGTCAACTTTTGAGTCTTATTTGATGGCATCACTGATGGACTATAGTTCAGAGGAGGATTTGTACTTCAAAAATGAGGATGAATTAGAGCCCACATAACATCGCAGTTGGAGCATGTAAAATTGAGTGGTGATTCTGAATCTGCAAATGAATCTTCTGAAGCAATAAGGGCTAGCTCTAAAAAAGATGCTTCATCAGGTGAACCTGAATAAGATAAAGTAGCCCAAGTGCAGTTGAAAAGTGACAAGATGCTGCCTTCACTATCGAAGAAGGGTATCTCCATTAAAAATAAGTAGAATGAAATAGCGATTAATGAAGAAATCATTCTTAAAGACCCGAAGAAGAATTATGCTCTAAGTAAAGGGATATATTATAATTTTTTTATCCCATTTGAGAAAGATCTCTGTGCAGCTTAGCATATACAAGGATTTCCTGAAGTTAGAAGATCATTTGAAAACTTTGAATTAGGCTCTCAAAAATCCTGAAAGATATGAAGCATTATTTGCTAAGTGTTGCATGGCCGAAGTCCTACAAGCTTGAAATGAACCAATCATCACTTTTATCGAGCATGATCTGATACTCGAAATGACATATCACAATCGCCCTCTATATGTTACTGCAAAGAGTGATGACATCATAATTAGTTGAATCCTGGTTAATCCTGAATCTTTCATAAATCTCATGAGCTTGAGATCACTAAGGTCATTGTTTCTTGACTTGCAACATCTTGTCCAAGATAAGTCAATGTTGTATGGTTTTAACGAGAAGGGGCAGAAGACTATAGGGTCATTTGTATTTTCTCTTATATTTGGAGAACTTTACACATAAGCTAAATTTTATGTGATTGATGCAGACATCTAGTTCAAATTACTCCTGGGTCTCCTTTGGTTACATGAATACGACATCATCCCATTAATATTGCACCAACGAATGGAGTACCTCGATCATGGAAAGGAGTTCAGGGTTTCAGGTGACATTAAACCTTTTGTAGTTCATGAAGTGAAGATATATGAAGATGCAAAGTATTTCTTTCCAAAGGAGCCAATATTGTCAAACTCTTTTAAAGCCAAAGCATCATATTCAAAAGCTATGAAGTGGCCCAAACGAGAGGTTGAGAAGAAGCAAGTGGGGAGAAAGAAGACAACGCCAACTCTCCCTAAACCAGCCTTTATGCCCAAACCAAGCAGAAATGTGCCTCACCTAGGAAGTGACATGGAAGAAGATGACATCATCCCTGTTGAATCAAATAAGACCTACCAAGCTTTAGTCAAGAGGGAGAGGAAAATGAAGGGAGAGTATTTAGATTCAGATTATGACTACAAGTCTACCTAAGGGAGCATGGTGTAATGTATCTTCTCAGGTAGAATGGCTGGCTTGTCGATCTCAGAAAACATATTTGTAGTCACACCTCTCCCTCCATAACATTTTAAGGAAATTATCCCTCACAAGGTGCATAACGTCGATGAGATTAAAACGTTTTATGCATCTCCTTTAAGTAAAAAATATTGGACTAGGCCGTTTATTTAACATATCTGAAGAATTTTAATTAACTGGCTTGTCGAGCTTATTAATTTTGGAGAGATAATTTCTATAAGGACGCCTAGGTATTATTTCAGCAAAGTTTGAATACTAATGCATAAATAAAGAGTTCATGCTAGTACTACCAAGAGACAAACTCATCTCTTTCTGAAGTTATGGTATGAGAAAATTCCTCTCAAATCTCAAAGAAGTGACACCCTTATAAGAAGAGGCCTCAAATTTATTTTATGAATGTATTCTTGAAAGGATATTTGCTATTCAATCATATATGTGGAAATTGAATTCAATGAAAATAGTGATGAATAAATCTATAATGTTAACCTTTCGGATGATCCATTCATAGAAGCTAAACCTGCAACAGAAGAGCTTGAATATAGTAGATACGCTCCTGTGATGGAAAAGTTTTGGGGTACATCATTCGCCATTGTGGAGTTGAAAATGACTCGACCCCAACAAAATTAAAATGATTATGGAGATGCCACACCAAAGATCCTTCAGTATCTTCGCTTGTCGTAAGGGCAGCTCTCTTGTATTTGATGATTCATATCGAATTTGTCAGGCATGTATCATTCATTTTCAAAACTGATGAAGAATGATGTTAATTTTAAATGGTACAGAGAATATTAAGAAGCTTTATATAATATCAAGAGATATTTATTAAGCTCACCCATTCTTGTAGCGCCAATTTCATGGAAAACATCTTATCATGTACACTGCAATATTGGAAGAATCCCTCAGAGTACTATTAGCTCAGCACAATGAAGAAAGTCAGGAGAATGCATTTTACTTCATTAGTCAGAGGTTAATCGAAGCATAGATACATTATTCTCCAATTGAGAAGCACTGTATGTGGTTGATTTTCACAATCCAAAAATTCTACCATTTTATGTTATCTCATAAAATTACCTTAATATCAAAGATCGATCTGTTGAAGTTCTTTATGATAAGACTAGATGAACAGTTAAACTTCTATAATTTGTTATCACATATGTCCCTTAGAAGGCAGTGAAAGGGTAAGAATTGACATATTTTCTTGCTACACATCCCATCCAAGCAGATTCACTATTTAATGATGATTTGTCTGATGAATAGATCATGCATATCCATGAAAAGAATAAATCACTGCCGAGTTATTTAGTTGGGATTCAAAACCTTCAAATTTTTGCTGATTCTCATTTTGTTATAAATCAAGTATTGAGCATCGATAAAATCAACAAGGTCGAGTTGGCCTACTATCACCGATGAGTTATCGAACTTATGAAGTATATTCAAACCATTAAATTAGCCCATGTTCTCTGAGCTCAAAATAACAACGTAAATTACCTAGCTAAATTAGCCAAGAAAATGACCAGTATTAATGGCGAGCCTATGTTGATTGGGTCTACACCTGTTGGGTCTTAAAGCCAATAATTTTGTAATTTCTATAGACAAAGGGATCATCAAATACAAGCCAGCAAGATGCAACCTCAGTTGATCCTCAACCTCCCCAGAAAAATGTCCTTGAGAATTAGCCAAATTAACATCAAGCAATCAAAATAAGACGTAAATCTACTAGAGCCTCATAATCATGGTGGTATTACCAAGATGTTAAAAAATAAGATGATTGAAGGCAACCGTTAATAAACTTTTTTAGAGAAAGCAAACTCCCAATAGATAAATTATTGGCTACATAAATTAGGAAGAGAGCATTGCAATATGCTTTTGTCAATAACACGCTATATAAAAAAGCTTTTGATAAAATGTGGCTAAGATGTTTAGGGACCAAAAAGTCAATAAGATTGTAATAGAAGTTCATGAAGAGCTTTGTGGCACACACCTATCAGGTCTCAAACTGGCTGTTAAAATCAAGAGAATGGATTATTATTGGTCAGCACTGGTGAAGGATTGCATTTATCATGTTAAGAGGTGATATGAGTGTCAAATCCACATTAATGTTATACATCAACTTTCAAATCCATTACACCCTATAGTGACATCCTGTTTGTTTGAATACTATGGCATTGATATAATTGGGCCAATTGATCTGCCTTCATCGGCTTGACACTGCTTCATATTTGCAGTGATTGACTACTTTTCTAAGTGGGCTGAAGTAGCTCTGTTCAATGAAGTGACCTCTAAATATTTGATGAACTTCTTTAACCATAATGTTGTATATAGATTTAGTATACCATGATGTATAATCCCTGACAATGGCATAGCATTCAAAAGTACCAAAATCCATAAATTCATTGATTGACACCAAAATCAATTAGCATTACTCATCTATATACAACACAAGGGAAAATAGCCTCGTGGAAGATTTTAATAAAATATTGATAAACTTTTGAAAAAGAGCCTTACCAAAAACAAAATAGAGTGACATATTAAGATGATAGAAGTATTAAGGGTGTATCATACTACTTACAAGATGTCAACCAAAGTTACTCCTTACGCATTAGTATTTGGGGTTGAAGTAGTGTTTCCACTAGAGATCGAACAACCATCACTTTGGGTAGCTATTCAACATAATCTCACTCAAGAGAAAATGCTCAGTTAAGGATGAAAGAACTTGACGCACTAGATGAAATTAGATTATAGGCTTAGTAGAATGCAGAGATCACTTGAGCAGTGATGGTGGATCCTTTATTTCAATCCAGGATCCTGAGCACTTAATTTTGATGATGACAAATAATATTTATTGAATTAATATGTTCTTCCTAAAAAAATTATAAATATTTATTCTTGTCTGTGAGCACTAACATTTCAGGTAAGATACAAATAGTTCAAGATTGTTGCACACTCAAGACTGGGTAGAATAGGATGTACAAGATCTTGTATTTTTATTTTCTTTTATTTTTCTTTTCTTGAGTCTGCCACAAAAGCATGTATGTAAAAGGAGTGACCATACACACACATACAGGGAGATTTTTTTTAAACAAAACATACTGTTCGATTTTCAATCGTACTTTACGATTTTCAATCGTAATGTATGATTTTCGATCATACTATAAAAGGTCATTAATGCTAAAGCTAATGGCTAAATTCAAAAAGATTAGTTATGTGAACTAATCATACTATATGATGGTTATCGTACTGTATGATTTATTTCTATTCAATAACCCTAGCAGCTAGAATAACTTTGGTAAGATTTTGATTTTGATTTTCTTAACTAATTGTACTATACAATACCTATCATACTGTACGATAATTTCAAATCTTACCAAATTTATCTCCCATAATCAAAAAATTAAATCTTGGTTTCTTAATTAATTGCATCATACTGTACGATGGATAGAGACGATGTCAATTGTCCCATAAATCATACCAGACAAAACAAAGGTTATTTTGTACTATTCATCCCGGACAATATTTAAATTATACTGGATGATAACCTAAAAATAAACTATTTATACTATACAAAGGGTACAATGTGGGACGATGGATAGAGGCAAATTCATTCATCCCAGAGATCATCCCGTATGAACAGTTGAAAAATAACATGATCGTCCTGTATAATCATCGGATCGTACTGTATGATATTAGTAAAATTTGTGAACTGTTCATCTGCATTCGTACTGGATGAAAATATTTTTAAACTGATGGTACTGTATGATATTTAATCGCATTGTACGAACAAAAACATCATATTGGAATTTTTAGGGTTTTCTGAAGCCTGATTTAAAAGGACATTTTATGATTCAATGAGAATAAGTTGAGGCCATGGTTGACAGAGGAAGAAACTCTTGAGAGGGAGCTTTTGGAGATATCCAAGGTGTGTGAGAGGAAGGAGAAGGTGAGCTTGAGCGTGAGGGAGAAGGAGTGTGAGGGGATCACAAGGTTGCTCTGAGCTAGCTACATGCTTGCTCCTCCTGTGGCCTTGATGAGTCTCAGGAAGGTTCTTTAGGAAGAGAGGCTTCAAGGTAAACATCCTCAAGGTACTCTTCCATCTCCAGGAGGGAGAAAAAGGAGAAGGTCCGCTGCCATGATCGGTAGGGTGACATAGTGTCTGGTATTCCGCTGCACCGGGGAGGTGAAAGTGAGTCTTCTAAAGGTTTCTCCGCCTTGCTGTGGGAGAAAAAGGAGAGTCAACTTTTAGTAGTGCAATTCTCATAGTGGAGGACTCCGGGGAGTGGACGTAGGTCAAGTGACCGAACCACTATAAAAATTTTTGGTGTGCTTTTTCCATTTTTTTTGCACTTTATTTTTCACACATTTATTTACTTTTTTAAATTGCTTGGTGAAAAATCAGATTTTAATTTTGTATTCTGAGATTTGTAATTGTGTTACCAATAACGTAGTTGTGAACAAATCATTAGCTTCCGTATTATACTTGTTAGGTTGTTATTTTAAAAAAAAATTAGAACTCCTATTTAGGATTAATTTTTTAAAATACCAATTCACCCCCCTCCCTCTTGGCGCATCTCATACTTTCAAATGGTAAAATCATGAAACACAAAATTTGACTAACCCTTCCCCACAAGATATGGGGCATTTTAAAATTTTATTTGGGTCAATATGGTGCTATGTGCTGAGATCCCCAATAAATATTTAAAACTGTGAAATATGAACATCTCTTCAAATAAGGGATATGATAATTTCCCTTATGATATATATGCAGGTGATTCTATGAAAGCCCAAGACATCGCCTTTTTCAACATTCCAAAACTCTGAAAGTCGAGAAAGTATATTTTTATAGCTACACACTCGAGAAAGTCGAGTTAGAGCAGCACAAGTTTTTATATAACTTGAAATTAAGGTCCAAATAGGTGTATAAGGTCGGATTGAACAAGCCTAGATGTGATTGAATCAGTGACAGTTCTATCTACTCAATAAGCTATAATAAAGACCATAGTAGAGGAACTTTCATTTTATGAACCTGATAGCAAGGATTATTAGATCATTAAGGCTCATCTGAGTCAACCAGTTCAAGTAGTCATGGTCCAAGAAAGTCTCCTATTATACCGTAGGGTCGAGGTTACATTAGAAGGGATGAGTCTCATTAAAAATAATTATTAAATGCATGTAAGCTCTGAGATTCTAAACCACAAAGAAAGATTTTAGATCAGCAAACTTTGACAAATCTAGTTTGGGGAGCATGTTTTTCAATAGCTCAAGTCTAAAGCCTTAGAGGGCGTATAAGGTCGAGCTCAATAAACCAAGATGTAGCCGAGTCATTGGCAACTCCTTTTACTCAACAATCCATAAAAAAGCCGTAGTAGGGAAACCCACATTTTAGTGCTCAGGTGGAAAGAGCTATCAAATCCTAGCTTACATAATCTGATAAACTCAAGTAGTCCAGATCCGAGTTTTCTCAATTGATTAAGGGTTAGAGTACTACCTATATTTTGTATTACTAGTTAAACCTTAAAGCTACAATTCCTTCAACAAATTTATGGCATATAAAATGAGGATCGATGGAATTCTTCTTCAAAAAGTCCATTAAAGCATGAAGCAAATGATCAAAGAATATATCTCAGAATTCATAAAAAACTTAATGCTCAATAAAGAAGATTTTGACATCACCAAGTCCATTACGCATAAAGCTCTGGACTGATGTTTCATCATCACTGACGAAATGCAAACCTAAAGGGCTTTAGTCACTAGCATATACTCATTTGCTATGCCTGCCAAAGCCAGTAGCATAGGGCAGAAGGTACACAAATCTCCTGATAAGTCAATATAGACAAATTAGATAATCCTTTACCAAGTCTGTTACATAATGCACATGATAGAAGAAACCAAAGCTTAGAACACAAACTAAAGCTATGAAAGAGTGCAACTACCAAATCTAACAGGTGTCTAAAGAGGTAATCATCACAACGATAAAAGACGCAAGAACAGTAAATAAAAGCACAGAGAAAAGTAAAGCTCAATAAAATCTAAAAATTATAGAACAACTTTACTTTATTAATTCAAATATATAGATACAAATGATAAATTCCACCTTTTTAAAACCTTGCACTAGCCCCAAAAAAATTCTACATTATACTTTATAAAAGAATTGAGTTTTATCTCTTAGACCTATGTTTGAAGAGGAAGTCGACAGCCTCGCTCTCTTCTTTCCAGACTATATTTTTTACACTTTTGGAACATGCACAAAGTAAAAGAAGTTCCAGCAGATTGAAAGGGAAATGGACATGCAAATATATGTAAAGCTATAAAAATGGGGGTATGTACCTGAGCTGAGGTCCCTTGCAATAGCTGACCAGTTCGTGTTCCACTCTAGGGGTGTCAATATTTGACACGACCTGAAAACCCCGTATGAACCCAACACAAAAGTTTTGGGTTCTGGTCAACCCATTTGAACCGGGTCAAGTTCAACTTAGAAATTTTGGCCAATTTGTAAAAATGGGCCAGGTTCAGGTTGACCTAAAAACCTAAAAATAACTCAGGTTGACAAGGAATCATCATTTGTTGCTATGTCACATCCATCTGACCTGTGCCATGTCTTTCTAACCAAGGTTTGGTAGACACTATCACTGCTACTAACACTGTCCCTACCAGTGTCGCCTGATTCGATGACCTAGCACTACCGGCTAGTATTTGGCTTTGACCTGAGTGCTTGAGATGGCAAGAAGAGGACCAGAGGATCGAAACTTTGGAAGTACACCTAAGCTGCCGCTGTCGCTGGCAGCCTATCGTTGTCGTGCACCATTGCCGCAACCTTAATAAGCCCATAAACGGAGCCTTTGTCAGTAGATTTATGGGATTTGGTTGAATAAGCTCGCAAAGGGAGGATGGCGATAGACTTACTGATCGTGTCGGGTTGATCGGGACCCGAAGCAGGTCAGGTGGACTAAATAACTAGTTTTTTAAAAACTGGTTAGGTTCAGGTTAACCAGAACAGTACCAAGTCAGCTTCTAGTTGGACCCAAACTCGACTCAAAAACCATTTTTACAGCACTATTCCACTGCTAGAGCCTGCGTAGAACAACATGGGTACCAGTAAAGCAACATGAAGAAAATAAGGAAATTAGAAGGCTATCAAAATGGGGTATGTACCTGAGATGAAGGCCCTTGCAGTAACTGATTTACTAGTACCCTTCTCCTTCTAGAACCTATGTAAAGCAATAAGAGTACTGATAAAACTAAAGAGAGAAGGAATACTATATAAGCTAATAGAAATAGCATTCTTGAACTTAGGTCTCCTGCATTAGCTAGTCAGTTGGCATCCTGCTCCTCCAGGGACCTGCAAAAGATAATGACACATGAAAATGCAAAAGATATGGTACCAACAGTGTAAAAATTAGAAAAAGAAGAGGGCATACCTAAGCCGAAGGCAATTGTTAAAAACCTGAGGCTGCAAAGTCCTATTAACTGGTGAATCTATAAAGCTCAAACAAACTTTGAATGAAACTCACAATTTTCCTCAAAGACAAGGGGCATCTTAAATATTTATTTGGTTTAATGTCACATTGTACATTGTAATACCCAGATAAATATTTAAAATTTTTAGCAATATTGCTGACATAACTAAGATGCAATAAAAGAACAGGGCGATGAAGGGAAATTCTCAATAAAGCAACTATATAATCATCATAAAGCATTCTTTAGGTAAAAATAAAATAGCAATTAGGGTGAAGATGGCTGTGTACATCTCAAGAAAAATAAAACGAGGGGAAATCATGTCAGAAGGCAAATTTATAGATCTCTCAACTACTTGACTATCTCAGTAAAGGCCTATTACTAAGTCTTAGCAGTGTGCAGCTCCTCCACAGCCTGGGTCAGCGCAGCCTCATCATCTAACATCGCCTGGTGTAGCATCTAATTATTCTGCTACTCTTTCTTAGTAATGTGATCTTACTAATCATACCCCTCTTGAAGGTCAGTCTTTCAAGACATCACTCCCATAATATATTTCTTGAGATCCTTCACACGAGAGGATATACCCTCTATCTCATTAGACATTCTAAATGAACTCTTGTTCCTCCAAAGAGCTTCAGTTCTCTTATTAAACTGATCATGTACAATGTTGGCTATCGTTCAACTTCTGCTGACTCTTTCCTATAGCTCTAATAATGGAACTCTAGTCCGTACAATGGAATGGGACTTCAACAACCTGATATGGAACTCTGCTTTATGTCATAATGTTTCCTAGTATGTCTGCTCTAATGTATCTAGCCAGAGATGTGCTAGTAAGTTGAGGGTTTGGTTGGCTATAGAAATAAAGAAATCCATGGACTCAAGAGACCCAAGGTACACATGGGATATCAAGCCCCACAAGAAGTCTGTGCAGCTATCGTACATGTCGGTGTATCGAGGATTAGTGGTTGATGGAATGCTCCAATGAATCTCTGATACATAGTTTTCCCCAATAGGTACTGCATAAAAATATACAAGTGATAGACACGAGAAAGAATAAAGTGATAATACATGAATGGCAAGATTAGAATATGATAAAATACAGCTGAAGAAGAACCATCGAGGTCAACAGAATGACTCTATGTAAAAGATGCCCCAGCTACGGGGGCTAAATCTACGACTATCAGTGCATATGATGGCACATCAGGTAACTTTATAGGTGAAGCTTCGCCAGCCACAGATGACTCACCAGGCCAAATTGATCCAAAAGGGTCTATCAAGAAGGTAAAATTGGTAGAAGACTATTATACCATAGCCTATGAAGTTTGACATCTACATGATATAAATATTTCCCCCAAAACCTCCAAAGGTAGATTCCACATCAACTAAGAGGATTAGCCAACACTTCCTTAGGAGTTAGAAGATGTTGCTAGCTATCCAGTCTATAGAATATACACATCTACGTGAAGAGTGAGGTACCTTAGTATGATGCAGATTAGGTTCTGCATCCTACACCTTGATAGGAGTAGTATCTTCTACCGCAGTATAACCATCGCTATATTTCCCTACATCAAAATAAAGGAAAATAAATCCCAAAATTTTTTGGAAATAATTAACTAATTGTTGATCAATTGCCAACAAGAAAGAATGACGAAGAGGATAGATCAATTATATGTGTCATCTCTGGCCTGCGAAGAATCCCATCATGGCCTCTAGCCCCTCTGCATTCCTAATGATCTCACCATACACTCATACTTTTGAGTAACACATTCCAAAAAAGGGGCAAAAGGAAGCGTACCCATGTTAAGTGAGTATAGGTGATACCTACTTCACTATGAGGAGCTAAGCAAAAAACTAGAGCCAGTGCCTAACCTTAACAAATGTGGCCACACTATGGAAGCTTTGTAAAATTGGGTCTCCTAAGAAATGGCATCCATGTGTCTAACATTTTATATCCTAGGAATGAATGGTCGCCCATCATAAACTGTGGTTTCTGAAAAATATGAGCCACTCTGTTGGGTTGGTCCCCCTCTAATGTCATGAAGTTGCCTGAGTGGTGAAATAACTAGCCTGAGCACATGTTAATAAAGTGCTTATCCACCCTCAAAGTGTGTACTGCACATAGCAGAGTTCATCTCCCCATGGTTAAGCCCATCAATGATTGCTATCTCCCTCAAATTTTGTGGAAGACCGATGACATCTTACTGATAAACCAAAGAGAAATGTTCCTAACTCTAAAGTGGAAGAAGCCTGTGACAACTAGATGACTGTTGGATATCCTCTTTATAGAAAGCAAGAAGAGAACTGAATGTTCCTTGAATGTGTAGATGAATCTAGTTATACAGGTAGTGCCACAGTAAAGTCAAGTCTTGTTGCTCAAAGGAATTTGTCTCTAAAGAAATAGAAAGAACCCTGTAGATCTGGGCAAGCCCTGACTAATGGATGTCTCAGCTTGTAGTGCAAAGTTCGGACCACCTATACACTTTTTTCTTAGCATGGTGGGAGAGAGCTCAGTGTGATGCTTGCAGTGAAGTGGGTGAGTCTTGTACATAATTTTTGTAGCACGGTGGGGACTAATGGATGTCTTAGCTAGCGGTACAATGTGCAGACCACCTATACTCACTTTTTTTAGCATGGGGGGGGGGGGGGGGGGGGGAGTACAGTGCGGTGCTTACGGCAAGGTGGGTGAGTCTTGTACACGATTTCAATCCATTGAGCTACCAATCCTCCATTCTCATATTAAGCCGCTCGAGCCATTCGATACCTTTAATCCAGATTATATACAACTGTAAGCCCTTTGATCCAACTCCCTTTTCCTTCTTGTGCTGTAAGCTACTCTGACCCAGGTGAGACTCAGGGTGGAATGCCATCCAATCCTTCTGACCTAGCCAATTTCTCAACAGTACCCATTAGCTAGTCTACTGTTCGATCACTCCACTCAATTAATCTTGTCAAACACCGACCGACCACATCACTACCTGACCGGCTTCTCACATAAAGAGTTATTGAACCCTCCAGTCGAACCCCACTTGATTAACTCAACCAATGACACGTAATCCTTCCTCTCAGCCGATCCAATTGCTGACACCAGCTGCCACTCTCTCTTCCTATCTGAAACATAGTAGTTTCCTTCCAATAACTCTCAAAGTCTCCACCTAAAACTAACTCACACTCTAACTCCATTAGTAATTAAAATCAACCTAAATCCCTCGAAGCTTTCCACTCTACATTCCTAGGCCAAATCACCCTCAAACATCAAAAGCCCAAATTGATTCACCGTAATCACCCTACAACCATCTTTCTCTATCAATATTATTTTTAATAGATCATTAGTGCTATTAATATTAATGTTAATATTATTATTATTATTATTATTATTATTATTATTATTATTATTATTATTATTATTATTATTTTAAAAAGAGAGAAAAGATTAAGAAAAGAAAATAAAAAAATGAGGGAAAAGACAAAAAAGAAGGAGAAGAGGGAAACATTTGTGCATTCACCATCATCATTGCCTTAACATCACCGTTGTCACTCTATTAACAAGGTATAATGACTTTTGAAACTAAAAAATCCCTAAATTTAATTTTCATCGCTAACGGTGCAACATGAGGCTGCCAAATCAATCTGTATTAGTCTGGCCCACTCTACTAACTAAAAAAACTTATGAATTCATATAGGCACTAATGGATGTCTCTACTCCATGTTTAACCCTTATAGTAACCTATAACACTTTTCTTCAAATGTGGAGATCAAGTGAGGATCAAACCTAGCAAGAGTAGTAAACTCAGCCTCATACTGCATCATTGTCTTGTGTCTTTGCTCCAGCTTAATGAAAGTTTTATGCATTTGTTATCACGCTGATGGAGGTACAAAATGCATCTTAAATACTGTAGTGAACTCATCTCAAGTGATCTCATCATTTTTATTCCCTTGAAATTTCTATTTTTGTTGCCCAACCCACCATTACTCAGCCTCACCTTCAAAGAGAAAGACAACTAATGGTACCTTTCAGCTCTTAGAACACTGCATGCTGTCAAAGATCTTTTCTATCCTTAGTAACCAGTCTTCTATTGCCTGAGGTCCTACAACTCCTTTAATCAATTGAGGCTTTAGCTTATGAAATGTCTGTAAATATTTATCTTCCTCTTCTTCTTTGCTTCTAGCTAACTTACTCTATGCATCCCCCATTACTTGTGCTATAATAGTAGTCAACTATGTCATACATTTTAATGGCTCTGGAGCTACAATGTGTTGTTCATTTGGCATATTTGACTCTAGCAAATCCATTTTGATTATTTACCTACATAGTTCAGTATGATCTAAAAAATACACACATGGAATCAATTATGTATATAAAATAAAGCACCATAAATAATCAATTCTATCAAACTCTCAATCAATTTCTATAACTTGAGTAATAATCAATTCCTTCAATAACTATGCTTTGATACCAATTGTGATGCCCCAGAATCTAATTTGGAAGAATTATTAAATTATTTAATTATCTTTTAATAAATAATAATCAAAACTATCAAATATTATATATCAATAATAAGTAGTGAAATAGATTCTAAAATTCAAATATCAATGTATGCATCTACATTCATTCCCAAAAATCATATATTATATTTTGGATCTATACAATCATTACATATCTATCATGTCCAAAGTATAAAAGAATAGTTAAAATAAAAAAAACCTGAAACTAAAGGAATCCAAGCCAGCCTCATAACTCTGATCCTCTACCTTGACCTAAAATCATTTAACCATATATAATGAGCTAAAAAGCCAATAAGTCACCAAAACCTGCAACTGAGTTCAAAGTATGGTAAATGAGAAATATGCATGTTAGAGATGAAATCTTAGCAGTAACATTCATATAATCATTGAATTAGTGTAAAAATAATAAAATTAATATGTAGTAGTAGTAGAATCTATAAACCGTTAAAACACTACAGTATAGAAGCCAACAAAGTAATAAACTAGCATGAGTATCAAATATATAAAATAATCATCATATTTGTAAAACTGATCAATAAAGAATCATATAAAGTATTAAATTAAAAATTAGTAAAGACTGTTGAAATTAAATCAATATAGTAAAATCATATAGGAATGTACACATGCTATTCAAATATTCTATATCAGTATTAAATCAGTATATTACATGTTCAGTATGTCATATGCTTATTGTATAGTGAATCAGCAGTTTCAAATAGTATTAGTATCTATCCCATTAATATTTCAGTGGTAGGAGTAGTAAAATAATGCAATAACATTAAATCCATATAGTAATAATAAATCCATATAATAATAAGAATAATGCCTTTAAAAGTCAAACTAAATAAGTAAGAAGATGTTAAAATAAATTACTAAGTAGGCAAAAATTACTGTATTTTAAAATCACCTAGTGATAAATCTTAAACAAATACTCAAAACATTCATAATCTTAATCTCTATAACATATAAAAAGTTACACAGTGAAATTTTTACCAATACAAAATTATCATCATTTTTTGGTAATGAAAATAAAAATTTGATAAAAAAATATCGAAAATATAAAATTTTTGAAATTAAAATTAGGGTAATCATTCCTTACAGCGAGATGAGTAAACCTTCCAACAGATCCAATTAATGAAATTCTCTCCATAGCCTCCGAATCTGAGCTTCTTTTTTCTCTCTCTTCTCTATTTCTCACATTTTCTCTATTAAACCTCTCTATTGGCCGATTTCTTAGGATGAGTAAATGGCTTTTAATTAAATATATCAGTGCTTTAAGATATTTTAATTAGAATAATAATTTAATATTATATAATTATTTAATCAATTTTTTAATATAAGATTCATATAAATCACTTTAGAACTTTAAAAATTATAGAAAAATATCCATAACTAAATTATTTTATTAAAAAGGGAATTGGTAAAATTTGTTTTGCAAAATGGACATCTGATAGTCCCAAAATACTCACTTGTACTGATAGATGTTAATTTCTTAAGGATTTTCACCGGTGACCAAAATTACAAACAAATTTGCGTAATTAAAATACTACAATTTCAATGCTATAGAGAAGATGGTTTGTGATTTAGACTTATAATGACTCGAAAAAAAATTTATTTAACTAGGTCAAAATATGGGTTATTATATAGGATATCTAAGGATTATATTCTAAATGTCATAAGAGGAGTCACTCATTTTGGTTAAGTGAAAATTTTATTTAGAGTTTGGGTTTAAGGCGAGAGATTATTTATTTATTTTGGGTCAAATGGATATACTTAGGCTTATATTGTTATGGAGCTTAGGTTATGACGTGATACTAATGTTTCTCAAAATCAATTTGGATTCGTGCTACGTAGGTCTAGTATGGAAGCCATATATTTATTGAGAGGTTTGATGGAGAAGTATAGAGAGAAAAAGGAAGATCTTCATATGATATTTATTGATTTAGAGAAAGCATTTGATAAAGTTCCTAGGGAAGCGATATGGAGAGTTCTAAAAAAAGGATTAATAATGCTTATATTCAAGTCATTAGGGATATGCATGTTGGAGCTGTTATTTGTGTTCAAACACATGGTTGTTTGACCAAGTATTTTCCAATTTTAGTTCTATTACATCAAGGATTAGACTTAAGCCCATATCTTTTTGCTTTAGTCATGGATGTTCTTACTAGAGATTTGCAAGATGATGTTCCATGGTGTATTCTTTTTGCTAATGATATTCTTCTTATTGATAAGACTAAAGAGGGAGTTGAAAGTAAACTTGAATTATGGATATCAACCTTAGAGTCTAAAGGTTTTTGTTTGAGTATATCTAAAACTGAATACATGGAGTGTAATTTTAGTAGTAATAGATATAATGGAAGGTTTTTGACTTTGAGCGATCAAGTCATTAACAAGAGTACACGTGTTAGATATATTGGGTCTATTATTCAGTGTGAAGGTGAAATAGATGAGGATATTATTTGTAGAATTCAAGTAGGATGGATGAAGTGGAGGAATGCTTAAAGCTTGTTGTGTGATAGAAAAGTACCACTCAAACTTAAGAGAAAATTATATAAGATAGTGGTTAGACCTGCAATGCTTTATGGCACAGAATATTGGCCATTAAAAGAGAAGCATAATATTAAGTTAAGTGTTGCAGAGATGAATGCTGAGGAGGATAAGTAGTTTTACTCTTAGAGACAGGATACTTAAAGAGCATATATCTGAAAAGGTTGGAGTAGCTATAATGGATGATAAGATTAGGGAGAGTCATGATAGATGGTTTGGTCATAAATAATGGCAGTTTCTGACGACACGGTAAGGGGAGTAGATGTATTAGATTTAACCTATATTAAGAAAGGTAGAGGTAGACCTAAAAAGACTTGGTTAGAAAATATTAGAAATAACCTTTTTGTATTAGATATAAATAAGAAGTTGACTCTGACCGATCACAATGGAGAAAAAGGATTCATGTTGCCGACCCCACGTAGTGGAATAAAGACTTGATATTGTTGTTTTTTGATAGACTTTGGCTTGAGGACAAAGAGAAAGAAGCTTCTATTTAATTTGGGTCCAATAAAAAGATATGGCTTCGAGGCTATGGATAAAGATCATTCACTTGATTAGAGATTAAGTGAATGATGAGATGTCCCAAAGCTTTGGTGCTAAGGAGGGAGAAGTTTCCAGCAACATATAGAGGTTGAGGAAAAGAGAGGAGGCCTATAGCTTTTGAGCTATGGTTAGAGAACTTCTTTGGCTTTTGGTGCCCATAGAATTGATGGAAGATTTGTAATTTTGGGACTACAAATCAAGGTCTTTTTGAATTTTTGTATTAAAAGAGAGGGATTCAATTGCTTGATTTAGGCTAAGCAAAAGAAAGGTGCTAGGATTTTGATTCTAATATTTGAGAGCAAGATAGGTCATCAATTGATTTTGATTTAATAGGTGCGAAAGATGATTTGCAACAATTGGGTAATAAATCACAAGAGATATCATTTAATTTTTTATTCAATGATGGATGTTTGATTTGCTTATTATAAATAAAGAAAACATAAGAGAGAGATATATAGATTTGGTCTACAAATCAAGAGATGTTCTTTGAACTTTTGGGTGTCCAAAGAGAGATGTTCACTAGGACCTAGGTGTTAAAAATTGAAGGAGGTTATTTGGTGTTCAATGAGGGATATTTATTTGTCTATTTGGGGCTAAGAAAATGAGGGAGACGAGGATTTACTCCTAAAGTTCAATGATTCATATAATGATGCATTTGAAATCTTGGAGACTTTAAATCATCACGCAAGAGAAGGAAGGGGACTACAAGAGAGCTCCTAATTTTTATTTGAGTGTTTTGAACTCATTTTAAAAAAGAGTGATCATTGAATGTCTCTAAATGAATCCTAAAGATCAATTTGGCCTCTAAGAGGAACCTACAAGTATGCATGAGATAGTTTATCATTTTAGGAGATTATCAAGTATTTAAATTACTTGTCATTCATCTCAACCTATCAACTTTAAAATTGCACCAAACATGCTTTGGATAATATCAATGTGTGGTGGGGTAATCTATAAGCCTTTGAAATCCATGAAATACTCCACCTTTTCTTTTAAAAGCACTTACAAATTAAATAAACAAATTTGTGAATTTACAAATCTTGAGTTTGCTACAATCTTATCAAATGACCTATAACATTTATTCTACCAATGTTTGAGTGATGCAACCCACACCATACAACTTAGTTTGATTAAATGTGTGGCCATTTTGGTGCAAATTATTCATCACTTTAATCTTCTATATTGGCAAAATATCAAGCTTGAATCAAATCAATTTTACTTGACATGAGATTTGAATTCTAAACATGAAAGTTCATGGAAGGTCCCAGTAGTTACTTACAAGCTTTGTAAATTAATTAGGACTTATTCTTAAACATTTAACAAATTTAGAGAAAAATCACAAAAGTTGTAGTAGTGCAAGCCTCTTAAATTTAAGTTAATTTCATAACCTGTGATTTGTTAAAGAAGTAGTGCATGCAATAAAGTCTGAAACTCTATAGATTGTCATTCAAGTTGTGATCAAATGACATCACCTAGCCGTAGCTTTGATCATAGGTGAAGGTTTGGAATTCAACATGAATGATATTTTCATGCATTTGGAGGGTGTTGGATGTAGATCCAATAACACCACACCCATCAGCATCCTCTTATGACTCTCATATGAGAGCAATCAAATGGAAATCATCAGATTTCCTTGAATTTACTAAGAGGGAAGCAGGTACTTTTAGGTTTAGAAAATTAAGTGTGAGGCTGCAATAGACCTAAGGTCTTAGGGGATGTCAACCACATCCATTGTATTTGAGACCTAGAATTTTTTTAAGTTTGAGGGATTTTACCTCACCAGAGCAAGTCACGGTGTGAGTTAGTCTACTTTACGGTGTGAGCCAGTTTGCACTCACGAGCAAAGGTGAGAAAAATGGATAAATGGAAGATGAACTTGTTGTTTAAAGAGTGTTCGTTTCACTATAATTGATGGAGGAGGAGGAAGAAGCCTTTGGATCTCTCTTGACTGTAGAAAGGAAAGCTATAAAAGCCCTTGTCCATTCTTCGAGTTGAAATGAGCTTTTAGGTCTCAAGTAGAAGGTTTTGTCCTGCACAGAACCCTCTTCGAGCCGCTCTTTTGTGATGACCCTAAATCTAAATTGAAAAAAATATCTTTTAATCTTTTAATAAATAATAACTAGAGCTATCTAATTTCATTTATCAGAAATAAATAATAAAAATAATTCAAAAATTCAAAACATATATATATATATAATATATATATATTATATATATAATATATATATATATATATATAATATATAATATATATATATAATAATATATATATATATAAATATATCAATATTCATTTTTTAAATTATATACACTACTTAGGATCTATAAAAATAACAATAACTACTCTGTCATGAGTACATAAGAATAAAAATAAAAATGATACCAATCCTGACCAACCACACTTTTTTGGTCCTTTGCCCTGACCTAAAATCATTTAATCATATATAATGAGCTAAAAAGCCCAACAAGTCACCGAAACCTTCATCTAAATTCAAAGCATGTTAAAGGAGGAATATGCATGTCAAGGATCAAATCATATCGATAACATTCATATGATCATTGAATCACTACAGAAATTATAAAATTCACTTGCAGTTGTATTATAATTTATAAACAATAAAACACTATAATACAGAAGCCAGTAAACTAATACGAGTGTCAAATCTATAAAGTAGTCGTCATTTTTGTAATACCAATCAGTATAGAAATTAGATAAAGCATCAAATAAAAACATCAGTAAAGACTATTGAATTCAAATCAATGTAATAAAATTATATAAGAAAAATATACACATGTTATCCAGTTATTCTATATCAATATTATATCAATATATTAATCACATGCTTAATAGATCCTGTATATGATGTGCCCAATGAATATATCTTACTTTTGGTATCAATAAATCAATAACAGTATTAATAATAAATCCATATAGTAATATTGATAATTTCTCAATAACATTCATTTTAGTAGTCATACTAAATAAGAATTCTGGCTATCACGATATTTTTTAGTATTGTATTAGTGTCATAGACTATTGGCTCAGTAAACAGAGTCATCACTTTTTGCCCGTTAAAATAGTAACCATCTCCTTATAACTCTCAATCAGTGTTTCATGTGAATCAATAAATGATAACACCAAACCACAACATTTAAATGAAAGCCCGTCGGCTCATCGTCCTATACAGGTCAATCAGCCTCCAATAAATGGGTTAACTAGTCTTTTCTTGTCTTTTACACAAATATTATTATCACAATACTATAACATTAATCTCAAGCACATATCCATATTCATTTCTAATATATTGCACCAAATAAAGCATAATTAAGCTTAATTCAGAAAATGCCAAAATGTCTTAACGGTGGACAACAAAAATCATACTGAGAAAAAATTCATATTGTGAGAATTTAACCAAATTATCTAATATTGCATAAAATAATTTTCTAAAGCTTTAGCCGAACTAAATCAATTTTTTTAGATGTCAAGATAAATTTCTTAGTAAGAAAAATTACTATATTTTCAAAATCACTCAGTGAAACATCTCAAAAAAATACTCAAAATATTCATAATCTCGATCTATAAAACATATAAAAATTTACTTAGTAAAAGTTTTACCAAAATGATACCCTTGTTTTTCAGTAACGAAAACACAAATTTGATGGAAAAATTATCAAAAACACAAAATTTTTTGTAATCAGAAATAGGATAAAGGTTCCGTATAATGAGACAAGTAAATCTACCCTCAGGCTTGATGGACAAAAATCGGTCTACATCCCTAAATCTAAGCTTTCTTTTACTCTCTCCTCACTTTCTCTCTAATTTTTCCCTAGTTCATTCTCTGGCTTGCGGCAAACATTTGTAAAAGAAGTTATAATATTAATAGATTTAGATATTTAATAATAAAATAATAATATAATATTAATATACATCATTAATTTAATTTTTAGTATAAAATTCATATAAATTCTTCTGAGTCTGTAAACATTACAAAAAGAAATATCCATAAAATAAATTATTTTATTTTAAAAACTTTAATGAAAACAATTTGCAAAACAGGGACCTAATGGTCCCAAAATATCCACTTATATTGATAGATACTAATTTTGTAAGCATTTTTAACGGTGCCCAAAAATTACAAAAATATTCATGTAATTAAAATACAATAATATATATTCTTATGGCAAATACAGTTTTAAAATTTAACTTATAATAGCTCTTAAAAGTTTTATTTGTTAGGGTAGTACAATCTACTCACCTTAAAAAAATAGTCATCCCCAATATTTATCTAAAGGATTCGAGCATAAAAATATATAAATCTATTTCATATGCTTAAAACTCAAATCACATCAAAATCAAAATAAAACTTCTCAAAAATCATATAATCATGTAGTTCATTCTATCACATCATTCATTTATGCATGATATGTTATTTTATTCAATTATTCAAATAAATTTCTTACCAGTACAACTTTCATCCTATTATTGATCTTCCAAATACTGCAAGTTGTATACATGTGGCATCACTGGAGTAGGTGCAGTCAGTTGTGGTGCAACAGTCTCCATCTGACAGCCACTAACAGCTTTGTCATCCATCCTATTTGTTGATCACTCACTATATGATCTTTAACCTATAGTCTTCTATCCTAAAGTATGTTTGGACTGTCCTACACTAGAATCAATTCTTCCTCTAAATCTCCTCTGAGGACAATTAGCTATCTTATGTCCCTACTGTCCATAGAAAAAATATTGCCCAGTTAACAAGTTGCACTAACCCGTATTTCATTAACTGTAATGAATGCACTCATCGTAACCACATTAAAACATGAAACTACAAATTCAGATCTCCTCGAATCACTATATTTACTTTTCTTATCACTATCTCTTTTTCTACTTAGCCAACTGCATTACACTATTTGATGGCAATGCAGCTGCACTGTGTTACTCATTGGGTATATTTGACTCTACCATTTTGATTGTTTACCAGCATAATTTAGTATGATCCAAATAATACACACATGCAATCATTATGTATGCAAAAAATGCACCCTAAAAATACCCATTCTACCCTACTCTCAATCAATTTCTATAGCTCTAGTAAGAAATAATTTTTCCAATAACTATGCTCTGATACCAATAGTGATGCCCCAGAATCTAAATTAGAAGAATTATTATTTTAATATTTTAATAAACAACAACCAGAGCTGTCAAATTTTATTTATCAGAATAAACAAAAATAATAAATCTAAAATTCAAAACATCTATATGTATATTGGTATTCATTTACCAAAAATCATATACACTACTCAAGATCTATATAATCATATAACAACTACTCCATCATGAATACAAAGGAATAACTGAAATAAAAAGAAACAAAGCTTGAAGAATCTTGAATAGCCTCACACTCTTGACCGTCTCCCATGACCTAAAATAATTTAACCGCATATAATGAGCTAAAAGGCCAACAGATCACTAAAACTAACAACTGAATTCAAAGAAAGGTAAAGAAGTAATATGTATGTCAGGGATAAAATCAAATCATTAGTATTCATATAATTAATGAATTAGAGAAGAAACAGAAAAATTCACATGCAGTTGTCGTAGAATTTATAAACAGTTATGGAAGCCAGTAAACTAGTAAGAGGGTCAAATCTATAAAGCAATCATCATATTCATATCACCAATTTGTATAGAAATTGGATAAAGCATAAAATCAAAACATTAGTAAAGAATGTTGAAATCAAATCAATATAGTAAAATTTAAATAGGAATGTACATATGCTATCAAGTTATTCTATATCAACATTAAATCAATATATTAATCACATGCTAAATAGATCATGTAGATCACGTGCCTAATGAATAATCATATTTTTTGTGTCAATAAACCAGTGATAGTATTAATAATAAATCTGTACTGTAATATGAATAATGCCTCAATAATATTCATTTTAGTTGGCATACTAAATAAGTAAGATTTCTAGTTATCAAGGTGTTTTTTTTATTGCACTAGTGTCAGTTAACCATTGGCTCAGTAAACAAAGTCATCACTTTTTAGCCGTCAATACAATAATCATATACTTATTTCTCAATAAGTGTATCATGTGAATCAACAATGGATAACACCAAATCATAGTATTTAAAAGAAAATATGTCTGCTCACCATCCTATACAGGTCAATCAATCTCCAACCAACAGGTCAACCACTCTTTACTTGCCTTTTACGTACATATTATTATTACATTATTATAAAAGTAATCTCAATCACATATCCACATTCATTTTTAATACATTATAGGAAAAAGCATAATTGAGCTTAATTCAAATAAATGCCAAAATGTCCAAACAGTAGATAACAAAAATCATACTAAGTAAAAATTTATATTTTCAGAATTTACCCAAATTATTAGATATTACATAAAATAACATTCTAAAGCTTTAGTTGAAATAAATCAGTATTTTTAAATGTCAAAATAAATTTTGAACTAAATTAGTATTTTTAAATGTCAAAATAAATTTCTTGGTAGACAAAAATAATTGTATTTTCAAAATCACACAGTAAAACAATTTAAATAAATACCCAAATCCTTCATAATCTCAATCTTTATAACATATAAAAAGTTACATGCCGAAAGTTTTACCAATATGAAATGATCCCCATTTTTCGATAATGAAAACACAAATTTATCAGAAAAATATCAAAAACACAAAATCCTTGAAATCAGAACTAGGGTAAAGGTTCCTCACAACGAGACATGAAAATCTCCCGAGAGGCTCGTTGGACGAAAATTGCTCTAAGGTCTCCAAAAGTGAGCTTTCTTTTTCTCTCTCCTCACTTTATCTCTAATTTTTTGTAATTCATTCTCTAGATAGCAGTAAACTTTTAGAAAAGATGTTATAATGTTATTGGATTTAGATACTTAATAATAAAATAATAATATAATATTAACATATATAATTTATTTAATTTTTAGTATAAAATTCATATAAATTCTTTTGAGGGTTTAAAAATTATAGAAAAATATCAACAAAATAAATCATTTTATTTAGAAAATTTTGATGAAAATGATTTGCAAAACATACGTGTGACAGTTCCAAAATCCCCACTTGTACTAATAGATGCCAATTTTTTAAAGTTTTTCATCAAGGCCCAAAAATTATAAAAAATTATAAAAAAAAATATAAAATATAAAATATAAATAATGAATATGGTTTTTCAAATTTAACTTATAATGACTTCTAAAAATTTTATTTGTATGGGTAATTACACCTTTTCCACTCAATCAATTCAGATTGCATGTACGAGTCATTTACTTCTCCTCGACCTCTTTTGCACTTGTTCGGCCTATAGACTTGCATGCAGAAGGCTTCCTTAGCTACTTTTTATTGCATGTAGCCCACCCTCTCCTCTTGGAAGAGTCACTCACAGGAATTCACATGCATAAAGAGAGCTTTCGCTCTCTGTTTGCTCAGGCACGGACGCACGAGAAAGACCTCTCGTCTCCTCTATATCAGACGCACACAAAAGCCTATTCGGTCTGGAAGAGTCGTATGCAAGCAAGACCATAAAAAAGAAGGCACTTTATCTCTCTCACGCTCTTTGCTCTCTCATTCCCTTAGGGACACACAACGCAGAAGGAAGACCGAATGCTCTTCCCACGCACTATCTCTGTGCATGAAATGATGTTTCTTCCATAAGATATGATTTACTACAAGGTGATATCTAGTATAGCTACAAAAATTAGTAGGAAAATTGAGGAAAAGATCTGTAGCCAATTACTCTTTTAATTTAGCTGTTAGATTCGATTTCCCAATTTGGAAAGCTAAATTAAACAAGATTTGAATTAATTGGGCTAATTTTGAGCTTGAATCGAACGTGAATTGAATCAATTTGAGTTGATTTGAGTTTGAATGGCTTGATTGAGTTAATTTGAGGAAATTAGACTTGAATAAATGCTGATTTAAGTCGAATTAGGTTTGATGAGGCTCAAACGAGTTGATCGGGTTCAATCAAAAAAGGTATCAATAAAGAGGAGTGTTTTCTCTCGAGTAGAGACATCCTCAATTAATTTTTTAACTTATTAGTTTTTTAAATGCATCCTTCTAGGAGCTTGTTTAATTAGAACAACATTAAGTGGAATGATAAGTTTGTGGATTACTATGTTTGGATGTAGACCTGTCATTTTGTTAAAATTCTATGTAAAAGAATCCCTAAACTATTTTAAGAGTTAAACCATATCACTAGCATCCATTTTATTCGATAATGCACTTATAAAACTACGACATAGATTTTCATCAGCATTTAAATTAACTTATTTTAGTTTGTTAATTATTGATTTGACTTCTTCTTCAATCTTAGGAGGTGCATCCCTAATTTTAAGATAAAAAGGATCATTGGTAGTCTCTAAACATAACTTTCCAATGGCGTTGGTGGTCTCTATAAAGATCATATCAACCTCCAAACTATTGGTGAAACCCAAACCTAATCTATTTCTCAAATGGGTAGACCCAAACCCCAAATTTTTAGGTTTGGTTTTGGTCGGGTTTTTGTGTTATGTCAAATATTGACACCCTTAGGATCATGTAGTGTCTTGATCAAAGCCTTGCATTTCAGGAGAAAGAACAAGGGCATCATATATACTCAATCTCGCAAGGAGTTTCCTAAGGTGTGCTAATATATCATATTCCACTTTGGTGGTCCACCACCCACTTTCACTTACAGAGCATGTGTTTGTAGAGCTATGCCCACATTTTGATTTACATGTTGTTGTCATTTACCTTTCCTTGATTCCATTCAAAATAGTATATAAAATAACAACTTTTGATTTTTATCTCTATTATATTTTTAGTCTTAGAAAGTGGAGTCACATCAACCAAAATCTCTTCAAAATTTGATTCTTCTTTTACTTGATTTGTTGCCTCTAACTCAAATGACTTGGGCTCTATGACAATCTTTACTCGTTGCATTTTATACATGAGTAGATCAGCATTAAAACTTGATTCACTTGATTTAGATAATTGAGAGGATTCATTTAGTGATTGTTTATTGTTAGATTTAGAACAGACAAATAACATGTATGCGAAAAGATTGTTCATTTGATTAATACCCTTTTGGAACATATAAAATTAGAAAGAGTAAGAGGTTTGGGGGATTTTCCCTTGCCATTTGGAGGGAGAACTTGTTTAGCTTTTGAGGTTGATTCTTTTTTTCTTTTTCCTTCACCATTGGAATTCTCTTTTTGTGAAGTTTTAATAGTGAATGATCTTTTCTATCCATTGAGTTATGTAAAGGAATATGAAAAAAGGCTATTTTGTTGCAACTTAAATTTCATGATTAAGTTTTATATTATGTAATTTTTTGATGATACCAAAATATTATTATTATGATTATTGTTTCTCCTAATATACATTGGATATAATTATTTTGTGTTGTTTGTGTGTACTAACATTTTAGAGAAAATCATACTCCAGACTGTCAAAGACTTCAAGATAGATTTGATTAGGGTTTATTGTAATGAAGTATGTAATTTTTCTATTTTTCTTAAGTCTGAGAGAGTGTAATTATAATTGGGTAACTGTACACACACACACTGGGGGAGTGAGTCAAAACTTAGATTTTAAAACAAATCGTATTGTACGATTTTAAAAATTGTACTAGACAGTTTGTCATGAAAATTCCTCCCAAAATGAAGGTAATCAAATCATGCTTGAAATTTTTTTGTATTGTTTGTACTGTACGATCCTTGGTTCGTACAGATGACTCATAGAGTACAAAATGGGCATGTATTGGATCGTCCCAGACGAACTTGTAATTTTTGAACTATTTATATTGTACGATATATATTCATACAGATGATTTACATAGTACAAAATGAGGTCGTTCACTTTCATACCAAGAAAAGTATGATATGTTTTAACTATTTATATTGTACGATGTCTTGTTCGTACAGATGACTGACAGAGTATAAAATGATGTTCAAACAATATTGATACTGCACCAGATGAATGTTTTCAGTTTTGAATTATTCATATAGTATGATGTTAGTTCATACAGATGATTCATAGAGTACGAAATCAGGTTTGTATATGATCGTACATGGATTTCTAAACTATTCATATAGACGATCAGCGATCATAATGTATGATTGGACTAGTTAAGTTGAAATGTTTTAGTTTTTTGGATAATTTTTCTTGTCTTTCATATATAATGTGCCAAAAAACTAACACTCGATGATCTTGCTTCAAATTTTTTCTTGAGAGAGGAAAGGAGAGTGTTTGGGAGAGTATTTTGGGAGTTGAGAGTGAGAGATCTTGTAAGAAGAAATTGTGAAGGGATTCACAAGGTTACTCAAAAGTGAGGATCTCTTATTTTCTCCTTCAAAACTTTGCCCTACTTCCTTGAAGATTCTTGAGAGAACTTTTTCAAAGGAGATCAGGTTCTCTGCCTTTCACCAGGAGGGTGAAAAAGGATGTTGGATTCTTTGCCTTCACCACGAGGGTGAAAAAGAATGTTGGGTTCTCTATCTTCACCAGGAGGGTAAAAAAGGATGTTGGGTTCTCTGCCTTCACCAAGAGGGTGAAAAGGGACGTTGGGTTCTATGCCTTCACCAGGAGGGTAAAAAAGGATGAGTTGGTACATTGCCATCACTTGGAGGGTGTAAAAGGTGTTGATTCTTTGCCACACTGGGTTGGTGGTAGAGAGTTTGTAAAGACTTCTCCACCTTGCTGTGGGGGCAAAGGAAGATACACTATTGTTTAGTGCAATACCTAGAGAAGGAGTCTCTAGGGAGTGGATGTAGGTCTAGTTGGACTGAACCGCTATAAAATTTGGTGTCTTCAATTCATTTACTTTTTACTGTATTTTATTTTTATATATTTTCAATTTTTGTGGTTGAATAATATTTTTATGAAAATCCATCATTTTGTTGAATATCTTTAATTGGTTTTCTAAAATCCAAGAGAATTTTTAAAATTCCAATTTTTTTCCAATTTCCCCCCCCCCCCCCCCCCTTCTATTTGTTAGCCTTGGGAGAATTATATTAGGTTTAACATTCTAGTCATACTTTTAAGTCGTATCAAAGCCTATTTCAAAAACTAAAGTTTAGATTGCTTTTTGAAAGGCAATTATGGCTAATTTTGGAAACTGTAATACTCCTAGAGGATATTTGATCACTAGACCGCCTTTATTTGATAACATCCCATTTGATTTTTGAAAAACTTGCATGTCTACTTTTTTGCAATCACTTGACTATCGCATGTGGATGTTAGTACTTGATGGCTATACTGCTCCTACTAGACTTGTTGATGGCATTAGGATTAAAACACCCTTTTTTGATTGGACATTAGAGGAAAAAGACTTAGCTTAGTTAAATGCAAAATATTTAAATAACTTTTTCTATACTCTTAAATCTAAAGACTATATGCGTGGTTTAACATATAAAACTAGAAAAGAAATTTGGGATAAACTTTGCATTATGTATGAGGGAACTAATGAGGTGAAATAATCTAGATTGAACATTCTATTACACGACTATGAACTCTTTCACTTGAAATTGAATGAGTTAATCTCCTACATGTACACACATATTACACAGATAGTTACCTCATTGCATGCCTTAGGTAGGGAACTAAAAAATTGTAAAAAAAGTTAATAAAATCCTATATTGTCTACCAACTGCTTATGATGCAAAGATAACTGCCATAACCGAGTTTAAATATTTGAACATATATTCTATTGACAATTTGCTTGGATCACTTATTGCGTACAAGCAAGTAGTGACTCAAAGACAAATTGATGAAGGTGATACACAAAAAGAAAAGAATATACATTGAAAGCAGATGATTTAGAAGGTGATCAATCAATACCTAGGGATGAAGAAGATGTTGCACTCATGATAAGGCCATTCAAAAATTTCCTTGGAAGGAAGCAACGAAGACTTTAGTATTGGAATAAAGGTAAATTTAATGGGAATGCAAAAGTTTCAAATGATGTCATTTATTATGAATGCAGGAAGCCTAGACATATCAAGACAGACTGCCTAAATCTCAAAGCTAATCCTAGTACGGAGAAAGTTGAGGAGAAAACCAATGTGAGGAAGGGCAAGAAAAGACTGCAGAAAGCTTTCTGGGCTCACCCAGCTTTTGACTCCTTAGAAATAGAAGCAGAAGAAGAAGTCACAAACTTGTGCTTAATGGAGAACAATATTGATCTTTTGGATCAAGAAGAGGTATGTGACTTATCTTATGACAAATTATTTGAAGTTTCTGAGAAAAATATATAATGAATATAAGAAACTCAAAAAATTGCATGCCAACTTAATATAGAGTATTTAAATTTACAAAAAGAGCATGAAGTCCTTAGGAATGATCACACAAACATAAATAGCAACCACATGGCCTTGTTGGAAGAATTTGATAATTTGAACAAAAAGCATGAACAATTGAGATCATCACATATTGAACTTGAAAATGACTTTTAGATGTTCGTTGATAGATCAGATCAAAGAGAACATGAATTAAAAATTGAAAATTTGATTTTGGAAAGTGCAAACTCATATCTTGAAGTACAAGTAAATGCCTTTAAAGAAAGTAAGAAACCACCAACACTTGAAAAACTTCACAATCCCAATTAAAAGCCCACAAGATCAAAACCTAGGAAGAGATATTATAACTCATATAGATTAAAAAATCGTTTTCCTGGTGTGAAATATTTTTTATGTAGAATGTTAGGACATATATCTCACACTTGTACTATTCAAAGTAGAACATATTTAGTATGGAGACCTAATGTACATAAATCAAAGCATACCAAATATGCTTCTAGTTTATCATTACCAAGAGGTGAAGCCAATTTTATTTGGGTTCCCAAGACTATCGTTTGACATTTTTATAGAAATGCCCTCATATAAGATCTCGTGAGAGCATTTGGTACCTGGATAGTAGATGTTTGAAACATATGACTGGAGAAACAACTCAATTCATATCAGTGGAAGCTAGGAATGTAGGCAAGATAACACTTGGAGTTAATACCACTAGCAAAGTGGTAAGTATATGTATGATTAGAAATAAGATCAATTTCTTTATTGAGAATAATTTATTGGTTGATGGCTTAAAACAAAACTTGTTAAGTATGGGTCAGCTTTGTGATAAAGGTTTTAATATTAAATTTTTACCTACAAGCGACATTATAAGCCTAAACATAATTAATGTGTTGCATGGAAATAGGGTAAATAATGTATATATGCTTGATTTAAATTATGTTAAGTCTTTTAATGCTTTTTGTCTCAAACTATCAATGATGAATCTTGGTTATGATATAGAAGACTCTATCATTCATGCATGAAAAATCTTAGGAAAATTACCCAAAAAGAGTTGGTCAGAGGGATACCTAAACTAGACTTCACTAAGGATCACCTGTTTGATGAATCTAGTATTTGTAAAGAGTCAAGATTGGAAGAAGGACCTATTAAAGAGATCTCCCAAGGAATTGAAAATGCTAATCTTGAAGAAAGGGTTGAAATAGAAAGAGAATTGCATAGAGAATGGAAATATTTTAAAAGCCATCCTAAAGAATTGATTTTAGGTGAACCAAGTGAAGGTGTTAGAACTTGGCATGGACAAAGTACAAAAGTAAACCACTCATCTTTTATCTCAATGATTAAACCCACTAATATAAATCAAGCACTTTCTGATGAATTTTGAATTTTTTCTATGCAAGAAGAATTGAATCAATTTATTAGAAATGATGTTTGGAAATTGATCGAAAGGCCTAAAAATCAAAATGTTATGGGAACTAAGTTGGTGTTCAAAAATAAAATGAATGATTCAGGTGTAGTAGCTAGAAATAAAATAAGATTAGTGGCCAAGGGGTACAATCAAATAGAAGAAACTAATTTTAAAGAAACTTTTGCCCCTATAGCCAAACTTGAAGTAATAAGGGTATTACTAGCCTTTGCCTGTTTTAATAGTTTTAAATTATTTCAAATGGATAGTAAGAGTGTCTTTCTTAATGGGGTGATATAAGAGGATGTTTATATTAAGAAACCTCTAGGTTTTAAAAATTCAAAATTCCTAATCATGTGTTTAAATTGAAAAAGGCATTATATGGACTAAAATAGGTACCTAGAGCATTGTATGAGAGGCCAAGAACTTTCCTACTAGAAAAGTCTTTTGTTAAAGGAAGTGTGAACACCACTCGCTTCTTAAAAAGGATAGGAGAAGACATACTCATTGTTCAAATATATGTTGATGATATCTTATTTGGATCCACTAATAAAAATCTTTGTGATGATTTTTTAAAAATAATGAGTAGTGAATTTGAAATGAGTTTGATGATGGATTTGAGTTACTTTCTTGGTTTTAGCATTAAGCAACAGAAGGATGGTACATTTCTGAGTCAGTCAAAGTATATTAATGACATCCTCAAATAATATGAAATAGATAGTGCTAAATTAGTGAGTACACCAAAGAGTTCCTCAGTGTAGTTAGATAAAGACTTTAAGGGAAAATCTATTGATCAAAAGAAATTTAGAGGAATAATCGGATTATTACTTTACTTAATAGCTAGCAGACCAGTTATCATATTTAGTGTTTATTTGTATGCTAAATTTCAAGGTGATCTAAAGGAATCATATCTAACTGCTATTAAAAAAATTTTGAGATATCTTTTGAGAACTCAAAACTTAGGAATTTGGTATCCTAAACACAGCTCTTCATTTGAAATCATTAGATATTTTGATTCAGATTTTGCTAGGTGTAGGGTTGATAGAAAGAGTACTTCGGGGACTTGTCAATTCATAGGAAACTCCTTAGTTTCTTGGTTTAGTAGAAAGCAAAATTTAGTAGCTCTTTCTACTACATAAGTATAATACATTGCCTTAGGTAATTATGTGGAATAGGTTCTTTAGTTAAAATAAAAACTAATTGATTTAGGGTTTTCTATTTGCACTATTCTATGTTTTTGTGATAATATAAGTGCCATATGTAATTCAAAGAATTCTATTCAACATTCTAAAACCAAGCATATAGATATAAGGCATGTTTTCATTAGAGATCCTGTGGCTAAAGGAGAAATTGAATTACACCATGTTGCTACTGAGAATCAGCTTACAGATATTTTCACAAAATCATTAGCTTTTGAAACATTTAGTACCTTAAGAAGACATAGACTTGATTAGAGGACAATTTTATTCTGTTAACACTCAAGTAGCTAAGATTAATAGCTACTTTATGATGCTCAACCCTCAGCCACCTCGAGACTAGGGCCCCTCAGAATTTTAGATGTCACATTTTTATTGTTTTTGTTACTTATTTTTTGCTTTTCTAGTTTTCATCTGATGGAGTTTGGATGTTCATGTATTTGTATTTGTTGTATTTGCATCTGTATCCTTAGTTGTTGTAGCTATTTTTTTTTAATGGAATGAAATGATGCTTGTCTTGAGTTGAAATTATTCTTCTTGAATTATTTTAAGTTTTTATTATCTAATCAAACATAGTTGATCTCTAGAATGAATTTTTAAAATACTTTGCTCTATAAATTAATTTCCTAAAAAAATTTAATTTTTCAAAATTTTAAAATAAATTATGGTTGGATGTTGATTAGAAGATCATCTTCATGTTCTTATAGACAAATATAATTTAGGTATAATTATTGCAAAATAGATATCTTATTTTTATTTTATTTCTTTTAAATGTGTTTATTTTTGTTAGTTATTGGATGTTATTTTAAGATTTATTGATATTGGAAAGACTAAAAATATAAAAAGATGCACAAAGTGTGTCAGGCTTGAAAAGATGCACAAATTATGCCAAAAGTTTAAAAAGATGCACAATGTTCACCAAAGTGAAAAGAGGCACAAAATTAGCCCAAACTGAAAAGATGCACAAGGTGTGCCAAAATTTGAAAAGAGGCACAATATCGCTAATTGAAGGTTCATTTAGTTCTTTCCTTCATCTGTCTATCTCTTATTCAATTCCATTTAATCAACAATAATATGCACTATTGAATGAGAAACTAATATCATAACTTTTGCAATAATTATTTTTTTCTTGATATGTCTAGAACAAACTGTGAACTTGGTTGACTTTTCCTATCCTAATTGTTCTCTGATTTAAAATTTGATATATTTTTTTTCACACCAGGAA